>BGNK01002572.1:0-97628 GCA_003297005.1 Symbiodinium sp. clade A Y106 | reverse complement strand
CATGCTGAGGCTTTCGCAAATGCTGATCCCAAACAGTGTGTTCCGAATCAAGCTGGAACCGCCAGTGCGAAGTGTTGTCGTCCTGATGGTCAGCATCACAACCAGTACATAGTCTCCTTCAACTTGGTATATGGCTATCATGCGCAGATACTGTCTGTGTGAATGTGTAACTTATGTTATCACGAAAGCCCTTCCCGTAATATAACACAAGGGACACGTCACATTATACGTAAAGGTTCNGATACTGTCTGTGTGAATGTGTAACTTATGTTATCACGAAAGCCCTTCCCGTAATATAACACAAGGGACACGTCACATTATACGTAAAGGTTCCTGCCACATATATATATATATATATGTATGTATACGTATGTGTATATATATATGTACATATATGCATGTACATATACGTGTATATACATATACCTATAGAGAGAGAGAGAGAGAGATATTACGTCTGTGCTCCCCTGTCGACGTGTACAGCTGGCGCCTCCAGTTTCACGGCCTCAAAGGGGTCATACGAGGCAGCCTCAGAGCCGCATCGGTCCATTTCCTCCCGCAGGAAGGGTTTGCCGGAAGAAGGCCCGGCTTAAGATATCATCGGGCTTGTTGTAGGGTTTAGGGTAATATTTGGGTGCTAGTAGTTTCTTGTGAGGGATCATACAGCAACACGAAACCGCAAATCACATGAATTTCAGTCCATGGGTTAAGATGGGGTTGGAGCTCAGGCTCCAACAACACGAAATCCGGAAGTCACCCCGAGGCATATCTTCCAACAGTAAGGCTTGGCAACGCTTTTCTCGAGTTCATCGGCCTGCCGTCCTGAAGCATGCCTTTGCTACTTCAGGGGCTGCTCCAACTCTGGGTTCCTTTCAGGCACCTCTATCGACAATAATAAGTCTCAATAAGATTCAATGTGAACAGCCAGCCTTGTTGGAGCATCCGTGCGGTCCCAGGGTCTCGCATCATTGCAACAAGCACCTGCTATTGGTATCCTTTGGCTTGCAAGTTGAAGAGTCTCGCATAGGTGCCTCCTAGCGCCAAGAGGTCTTCGTGACTGCCAAACTCCTCGATCACACCATGGTTCAAGACCGCAATGGTGTCGGCCATTCGAACAGTCGAAAATCGATGGCTGATGAGTAGGGCACTTTGGTCGGCTGAAAGCGATGCCAAGCGCTCAAAAATCGCGGCTTCTGCCTCCGCGTCCATCGCCGCGGTTGGCTCATCTAGGACTAAGAGGTCAGCCCTTTCCCGCATCAGTGCTCGACTCAAGGCCACTTTCTGCCACTGCCCACCACTGAGCTCACGACCGCGCATGAAGAGATTCCCGAGCTGTGTCTGGTATTTCTCAGGCCAGTCTTCGATGAAGGGCGCTGCCATCCCGCGTTCGGCTGCCCGAGCGACACGAGGCTCCTCGTCGACTGCGTCGATGTCTCCCACACCTACATTTGCTCCAACCGTGAGTTCGTAGCGTATGAAGTCCTGAAAGATGGCACCTATTCGCTTTTTCAATGCGTCCGGAGCCCAGTCGTTCAAATCCAATCCGTCAAGAAGGATCTTGCCTTTGCTAGGCTGGTACAGGCCTGTCAGAAGCTTGATCAGCGTTGTCTTTCCTGCACCGTTGTTCCCAACAAGCGCAAAGCGGGTCCCGGGTGGAATGCGAAACGTCACTCCTTTGATGGTATCTTCTGTGGCGCCGGGGTATCGAAACCAAACATCCTCAAAGCGCACACCATCCCCTGGATTCGGGCCCAACTCCTTGGTGCCTTCGCACTTCTGGACGTTGTAATCCAAGAACTCATAGAGATTGGAGAGATACAGGTTGTCTGCGTACATGCCTCCTATGGACCGCAAGATGGCCGAGAAGGCCTGCTGACCTTCCTTGAAGATCAGCAGGTACATCGTCATGTCTCCCAAGCTGATCGTCTGCCTCACCGCCGCAATCGCAACCCAGGCAAAAGCCATGTATAAGCCTCCCGTGCTTATAAGCTCCAACAAGAAGCCAAAGCCTCCCTGCTTAAGGGCCAAACTGGAGGTGTCTCGAAAGAAGCCATCAAAAATCTGGCAGTAGCGTCTCAAGAGCCAGGGACCCAGCCCGAAGAGCTTCACCTCCTTGGCCGGCGTATCCATGGCCATGACCCTTTCCAAGTAGATCTGCTCACGGAATCCCGAGGTTTGCCGGCGGGCCAGCTGAAAGGCGTCTCCTGCGAACTTCACGCCAGCAATGAAAGGCGGCACCGCCGTCAGGAGCAGCACAGCGACAGCGAGAGGAGAGAATCTCAGCAGAAGAGTGCCATACCCAACCAGGGCCAAACTGTTTCGGATGAGGCTCAAGGACTGCTGTGCCAAAGAGAGCGGACGGCGACTGGCCTCTCGCCGAGCCCGTGTAAGCTTGTCGTAGAGCTTCGAGTCTTCGAAATCCGTGAGCTGGAGTTCCAGGGCTTTCTCCAGGATCATCACATTCACCCGGTGGCCCAAAAGAGTGCCCAGGAAGGACTCGGCGACTTCCTGAGCTCGCCGAGTTGCAGCCAAGGACACCACCAAAGCGGCCTCCACCGAAAGCCAGAGCACCGCATCCGCGTGGCTCCCCGAGGAGATGCCCGAGACCACGGCGTCGATGACCCGTTTGGTTGTGGCAGCTCGCAGTCCGGGCAAGGCACCCATGACCAGCGTCAGGAAGGCCAAGCCGAAGGTCAAGGGACGGCTGGTCAGCCAAACCAGCTGAAGGGCCCGCTTCGTGCATGAAAACAACCCGAAGATCCGATCCGCTATGCTTGCCTTAGCTGGCTTGGCGGGAGGCATGGAAGCCGCCATTGCGGGGTTCCACCTCGTCACAGAAGGTCGTTGTCGAGGCTTCTGGAAGCAACGGCATGCCAGGCAGCCAGCTGCCCAGAACGCCAATGTGGATCTCGGAGTCCACACTACGGGGCGAGTCCCATCCGACACAGCCCTCTGCAGCTTTCCTGGCACCTGCTTCAAACGGGGATGCTCGACTCCTCTTCGTGGAATCGCAAGGCTTGGCTCCATGATGCTGGGAAAGCTCGACAAGAGTCTGTGCTGGTTTGCGGTCCATCATCTGACTTAACGTCAGTTTGCACTGCTTGGTGAAGATGGTGGTATTATGTGGTATTGCACTGTATGCATGGATGCATGATTTCAACGGGGCATTCACACCCCTGCATCGTGGGCACTATTCAGCCAAGACAATGCTTCAGAAGCTTCGCATGAGACGGACAACAAGCCAAGCAGACAGACGCAAGCGCAAGCAGAGCGACATCCAGCATGCGCAGGCACGGCATGGAGTCCTCAAGCAGCCGTTTGTACATGTAGTTCTCCACCACCCACCAAGGAGCAGTATGCCAGCCTTCTCCACGATCAATGAATTCCGTGAGATGCTCGTTCCATCTGTCTGCTCCAACCCGTGGGCTGTCACCTGTTAGAAGTCGTAGCTGAGCTCCGTCCTTCATCTCATCCTGCAGCGCCTTGATGTTCTGCTCAAAGTCGGGGGTTTTCAGAGCTGACGGCATTGCCGCAACGGTTGACTGGATAATCTTGGGCATGCGTTTGGTGATGGTGTCAAGCGTGAAGACGTCCTCTGGCGGAGCACCAGGCTTGCGACCTCAAAGAAGGGACGGTGAAGATTCTCATAATTTGCTCTCCTACCCTGCCCGCCGGCCCTGCCCCTCCCTGCTCCCTGCGGCCCTCCCTTGATGCTTGGCGACCGTCTGTGGCACGAAGTGGCTCGGGCAACTTCCCGGAGAGCGGCTGCTGCCATGCACGGGTCGCAACGAATCGGGGCCCAGGAACACGACGCTGTTTGGAGACCAGCCGCAGCAAGGCAAAGCCCATGGCGCCCCCACACGCCAGCTTCAGCCCAAGGCCTCGCGTACGCACGATGCAAGTGATGCAAGCAGGCAGCATCAGGCAGCTCCTCGTGACTTTCCGGGCTGAGTGCAAGGCCAGAACTTGGCTTCAGCGGAGTTGGTGGATGCGTCGTACAAACAGCCCTCGCTGGGCTGGTCATTGCATGGCACGGTATTGAAACCTGCATGCTGAATGCTAAACTGCTAGAAGCATGCATCAACTACTCTCACTCTCACTGTCCGAACGGCCGGGCCCAAGTTTGGTTGGGCCCAGACTGGACTGCCGCAAGCATTTCCTTCTCTGTCATGCAACGTATGCGCCTCATGACCTGGTTTTCATGATAGCTCGAGTCAAAGAGCAGAGAGCCGGCTTCGGGGTGCAGAGTGGCAAAGAGCCAAGAACCATGCCAGGTAAATTTCTTTTCGATCGCAGAACCAAATTCATCGGATGTTTCCTGCCTCTCGCAGTACCAGAATACTTCAAGCTCCGCATAGCTCCAAACGGCCAGCCTGGAACGCCTAGCGAGTTCATGGCTCTACAAGTCTGGGAAAACTGCGGCCGTACGGAGCTCATCATAGGAAATCAAAACTCTGTGGTAGGAGCACTCCAATCCTGAAAGCACTATCAGTCACTCCCGGTGCCTCT
The DNA here is from genome assembly GCA_003297005.1 of Symbiodinium sp. clade A Y106. NCBI lineage: Eukaryota > Dinophyceae > Suessiales > Symbiodiniaceae > Symbiodinium > Symbiodinium sp. clade A. Next base: position 93,119 of record BGNK01002572.1, on the reverse strand, counting down.
CACGGACCAGTTGAAGACTCACGGTAGATTCAAGTGCGTAGGGCAATGGGTTTTCCTGATCCTTGTCTTATGTCTGCACCTTTTCGGTAGATCCACTAGCAATAAGAATTGTATCTACTACAGTAACAGTAGTCAGAAGCAAGTGGAACTGAAGCTATCGGTGCAAACCAAAGGCTCAACAAACTGAGATAATAGGTTCCAACTGCTAGCAGAACATATGATGAGGCTGACGGGCACTGCGCATACTTACATCCAGGCAGTCGAAAGCCCTTCACTGTCCAGCCTATCCATCTCAGCCTCGCTAGCACTATGAAATCCTGTAAGCCTTCTCGACATCCGGAGTGCTGCAAAGAGCTAGCTCCAAAGTGTTGCCACAGCCCTCGATGCTGCCAAACACGTATCTGCAAGCCGTCGAGGGTATTGTCTGAACTCTGATCGCGTGGAATCGCGATTCCGACTGCTCAAAGCCGAAAGTCGCTTCATACAATAAGACGTAGGAAATAAGAGTGGGGAAATCCTGCAAACACACAGCCCGCCGCACAAATCCGGACTTGCCCAGCTGCAACACCACCTTATGATAGCTTTGAAACGTTGTACTGAATTTCCAGCTATGTTGAGTAGTCCCATGCAAACGTAGTGCTTCTGGCTTGCAAAGTGGTGTTAGCAGGCAAAGTCCTAAGACAGCCATCTGTCGGCCAGGGCTTTCAACTCGTTCTTTATGTGCCAATCAACATGGTTGTGCCTCAACCGAGCCCCGTCTTCTGTCTCAGAAGAAGGCACGGCCAAATACGGTCAAATACGCTCGATCTGTCATAAACAATTCTCGGGGACATGCCCTTGATGGCATCCCGCACAAAGAATGGCTCGCCCGACTCACCCATGGTTTGGGCATGGACCTGCATGGGCTGCGCACCGGCAAGCGACGTTGCATTCTCTTTGGTGCTGCCAGTGACGACATATACCGCATACATCCACATACGATGCACGCCATAAACAAGAAGCATCGCACGATTCTACGGCGAGTAGGCACTGTGTTCTTTGCAGGGATAGAACGGGTGGTGGGACGGGATGTTCAAAGCCAATCCGCCTCAAGAAGATATCGTTGCTCTGCCGACGCTTCCCGTGTCAACTCCTGGCTATGCCCTGCTTTGTTCATGGAAGTGGCTCTTGCATTGGCCTGCCAAGTTTGAAAAGCAACCAGCAGCTCGAGCTGCCGCAAGGTTGTTTGATCCTGCAAACGTCGGCTCTTAGTGCGCAGAAACATGAACCCGAATCAAGGTCAGTGAACCAGCTCGCGCTGCACCGACACCGCGCTGACTAAATCTACTGCCACCGCACAGCACCTTGGCCACCGTACGCGTAGTCTTCAAAGCCTCCTGGCGAAAAACAACATCTGCTGCAAGCTTGGAGTACCTCTGTCTCTCTGGCATGGTCCCCTGACACTAAATCCTGAATGCCTTAAACTCCTAAAGCAAACACCTCAAACCCAACTGTCCCAAACCCAATCAACCTAAAACGCACTCCAAAGCACACATAAACCCGTTCAAGACCACTCGAACCCACGGAAACCCCTAAACCCAGTTTTAAGCAACACAGCCCCAAAACCCTCAACCACCCAACGAAAGCCCTCTGTCTCCCTATCCTCCCACAGCCGGCCGGTCCTGAAGCCTGGCCTCCACCACCGCCTGTAGCCGAGGCTAGCCTGCCGGGTCCCGTTTTGGAGCTTTTTGGGCTTAGGGTTCAGGGAGCCCTTTTCTGTCCGCCCAAGCTCCAGGCTCAGGAACTCGCATTAGACTTAGCAAGCAGGGAGAAGCAGGATTTTAAAGAGTGTATAAGGGGGTCCACAAGAAGGGCTCTATAAGGGTTTTAGTTAGGCTTAAAGGAGCTGGGGACTTAGTAGGTGGGCGTCAACTACGGTTATAAGTTACAAGCATTTCATGGAGGTACTTATAGCTACACTTCTGACCTGCTTACTTGGTCCCGGATCCTTTAAGTAAGAGGGTGCTTTGCAAGGGTTTTGGTGAGCTGCAAAAGGCTTTTGTTGTAAGGACTTTAGACGATGTTATAGGGTTTTAATGGTTTTAGACAGGCTGTACAGGGTTGATAAGGGCTCAGTCGGTCGTTGCAGGCGTTGGTAAGGTCATACAAAGCTTTGACACCAGTTTTACAGAGCTGTATCACACAAGGGCAAGTGGGCTTCTTCATGTAGTTTGATGTAGTGCTGGAGAGGGGCTTTGCAAGGCTGTATCGATGCACTCACAACAGATCACGATAAACAAACCCAGCATGGACGGCAAATACACGAAGTTTAGGTTCTGCAGGGTAGAATTTTCGGATCCAAAACTGACCTCAGCGTGAAGCGCTGAAACAAACTGCCCAGGTCCCAGGTAGCCGGCCTTTCACAAAACGCAGCATTCAAATTTCCACCAGATCCCGCGTTGTTGCCAAAGCAAGGGCCTGAGCCAAAGGTGCCTAAAATTCAGGGTTTGGGGCCAGATGCTGAGGTCTCGCACCTGGAATGTTGTTCTCGCCTCCACCCTGCATGAACGATCCGGCCATTGAGCCTTCAAGCCAAAGAGATCCCACATGATAGCGGATAGCGAGCAAAGACATAACAACGGACTGTGACCGACACATCATCCAAAAGATCCCTCGACAGCCCGTCGTCCCACTGCCCTCCCAGCCTCCACCTGGTGCTCCAGTGGGAAACCTGTGTCAGACATCGCTTGACTTGACCCTTGCGCAAGGACCATGCCACGGCCTCTCGCCGGAGCTTGGGTTCGGATTCGGCGCAATGCCGCTGAGATTTGCGACGTTCATCAGCTGAGCGAAGCAGGCGCTGTTCAGCTGCGGGTCCTGACCTGAAATCAAAAAGGCCAAGACCCAAGACGCCCTAAAATTACAGGACTCTCAGCTTCGGCCTCGCCTGGGAAGGGTGCCATGGCCGCCTTGCCTTGGAGGTTCCCCTGCACAGGGAAGCTCTGCGGCTCGGCTCAGAGATGCTCCGAATCCCAAGAAACCCCAAGCCTCCCAGTTCGGGCTGCAGGGCCCCACACCCACACCGCCACATGGCCCCGTGCTGCAGCCTCCACTACCTCGGGTGCACCCGAAGCCCATGGGCTTTCTAGCTTTGTAGCTAGGAAAGTAGATAATGCTAGTCTAGAATCTAGAAACCACCCCAAATGCTCTTCAAACATCGAAAATGGCAAACCCTACACCCAAAGCCCCATAGATGGCAAAGATGCAAGGGGTTGGGCTCGGGCTCGCGGCGCTCAGGCCGCTGAAGCCTCCCCCGCGGCACATGTTCATGCCTGGCATGCATCACAGCCAAAGCATCATGCTTCAGGACTTCGGGATTCCCCAGATGGTTTCGGAGTACATTGCTGCCCAAGCACTCGAAGCATCGAAGTCTTCCTGTGAGCACAGTTGGAGAGTTGGACGAAGCCGAAACAATCCGAAAGCGACTGCTTTTACCCCGACCCCGTCCTCGAAGTTGCTCGGTGCAAGAGCAGCACATGCTCCGAGACCCCCGGTGCCGCCGCCAGAGCATCCACACGCATTGAAATTGGGAACGCAGCCTGGCGATGTCTGCGAGTGGCAGATGCTGGCAAATGGCAAAACTGCGCATTTCGCAGAACCTCCCAGGCCTCCGCAGCCGCAGCAGCCGGCGTTACAACCACAGCCGCAGCCGCAGCCAGTGCAACCACTGCAACCTCCACAGCCACAGCAGCTGCTCGGCATGTTGCAGTTGCCAGCCTCAGATTTTTCTTGATGGTTCAAAGAAGTCAACATCACTTCCCTGTATCGGAGGGGTGATCGAGCACTGCAGCACTGCCCATCTACAACGAGTTCTTGACTCCTGGACGAACTTGAGTTATGACAGCTATGATCTATGTCGGTCTTCATCCCCATCATGCGGCCGCAGGGCGCTTCCTGGGTTGCAAGCGTTGCATGCATTTCCGCTACTGCAGCCACATCCGCCGCAGCCGCCAGCGTTGCAGCTGTTCCCGCTCATCTGCAGGCTTCCGCAGTTGCCGCCACAACCTCCCATGCACTGCCCACAGCCACCACAACCTCCACAAGCGCCTCCACAGCCGCAGCCCCCACAGCCACCTCCGCAACCCCCGCAACCTCCACAGCCGCAGCCTCCACAGAGCCCACCACAGCCGCAACCTCCGCAGGCACAGCCCATCTTCTGAGCATCACCGCAGCCACCGCAAGGACAGCCACAGGCGCCGGCAGGGAAACCCCCCTTGCCCATGAGAAAGTTGGGATTACAGCCTCCGATCATCGCTGCGGCATCTTGGAGTGCATTAAGGTTGCCAGTCATCTTCTGTGACAACGCCGTGTCTTGCGAAGGAAGGTCAGGCATAGCCATGCCAGGATTGGGAAGGCTCGGCTCGTTAGGCGCACTTCTTTTGCCTCCCTTCTTGCCCTTGCCACCCTTTCCTGCACCTTTTTCCTGAGGAGGCTTTGGTGCACCTGTGCCGCCAGTGACCTGGTGCGCCTTCATTCGCCCGCTTCTGTTGTCAACCGCCTCGCTGTACTGCACCTGATCCCCCTCATTCAGCAGGGTGTCGATCACATCGTTGCCTCATCGGAAACGCTTTAAGATTCAAGATGCAGAGCACCAAACAGACTTCTCAACGTTCGAACAGCAGGGTGAAAGATAAGCTGCGATGGACGAAGAGGTCATTGCCACCATCATCCTGCTTGATGAACCCGAAACCTTTCTCATCGTGGAAGAACCTCGGAAATTTGCCGATGAGACACGATACCACCCCAAACACAACGTCTGCGCTTTAAGGTGAGACGAGGAACTTGACCACGCCGGACTTGATGCCGTCTGGCAAGCCTGCACAACCACCCGGCATGGGGGCGGCTGCTTTTCCTGTCAAATGATGAAAACGAAAGCGACTGGTCTGTAGCTGCACCTAGAGCAATCCAGAACACTGACTATGTTACGCCATGCAGAGGAAGCCTGCGCCAAGGCCGCAGCCCCCACCTCGGTCGGGCTGCGGCTGAGTGCTGTATGCACATACACACTTAGTCGTGCATGCGTAGTCTTTCAGGGAATGAATTGTAGATGAACAGATAGACAGATAAAGACAAAATCAGATAGAACATCATGTGTATGTGTACCTAAATACTAAATACACACACACACATGTTATAAAACATGGACATGTAGATATATATATATACATATATATAGTATATCTACACACTTTTCATGTACTTGTTTATTCAAAACATGTCTGAGGCAGCCGCCTAGCATCAAGCCGCAGGGAGCCGGGCAGCCGCAAGGGCCACAGCCGCAGCCACCGGGGACCGGTCCGGCAACTAAGCCTCCGTTCAGAGCTCCTGAAAAGAGGAGGTAGGGGCCTTTAGGGTTCCTTCAAAGGATTCTATATAAGGGCTACTATAAGGGATCTTTAAGTGTACTATAATGCAGGGGCCTTTAGGGTTCCTTTAAAGGGGCCTATAAGGGCTACTATAAGGGATCTTTAAGGGTACTATAACGCAGGGGCCTTAAGGGACTTGGGGCCCATGATACTATACTTATAATCAGGACCCCCCAAAAATAGTATAGGTAATTATTAAGGGAGTTGGTGTTTCGGGCTTTAGGTTTTAGGACTTTGAGGGTTTACCGGGTCAAGGTTTGATGGGTTTGGGGTGAATAGCTGTGACAGAAAGACTGTCCTGGAAGCTGCTTCGCACCTCCCCGGGGAGCAGGCATACACTTCTACGTAAAACGCTGGTCGACCCAGAAACATCTTCGAGACAGGGGCCTCCTCCCTTGCCTTTGTCGCCTCTCTTGCCCTTTCCACCCTTGCCGCCTGCATCGCCAAAGAGATCAAGACAGACGCAACTGAAAGAGTGGCGACTGCGCATGCTTTATGACTATGTCCGCCTTTCTCTCCATCTCCCGGATCTCCTTTGCCACCTGCACACCCAAGACCCCCAAGACACCAAGGCTTGCGGTTTCGGCGCTTGAAGCAGAGGATGCCTGGTGCAGGTCCAGATCCTCCGGCGACGCGGATGGCCTTGGGCTTGCCGGTGCGCTCGTTCAGGCCTTCGTCGAAAGTGACCTGGGACTCCGGACTGACTTAATACTGGACCATAGGGCCTCTTAGGTGAATAAAAACTGTTTTGCGTAGCAATTTTGTGGGGGTTGAGATTGCAATAGGAATGATTCCTAAGGAAGAAAACCCAGAATGAGCCGACGCAAATGTCGGGGCAAGCCAGCAAATCCCACCTGCCTTGTCTCCAGCCTGTAGCGTTCCACCAATAACATCCGTGCGCAAAACAAAGAGGTCCTGGCAAGCAGTCTGAAGATGATGCTTCCGCAATCAAACTCGCAGAGAACACCAGCACTTGCAGCAATGGCAGCAGGTCCGTGCTGGTTCCAGTGGGAACGATGAATCCGAAGCCCTGCAGGCACACTTTTCTGTGCGTGTGTGTGTGTGTGTGTGTGTGCGTGCAGGCTCGCTGTTGCACTGCGCACGGCCTTTGCAGTGTCATACTTCTTCACAACACCGGTCAAGGCCATGATGGTCAAAATCACAAGATCGCAGAGCCTTCCTTACAAGTGCCGACGTGCTAGCGCACAATCCAAGAATAGACTCAGCTTCTATCCAAAGGTCACCAGCGGCAACACTTAGGCGAGCACAAAAACAGTGTCCGATAAAATATTGATGGCCTTAGCTTTCGAGATGCACGGCAGCTCCAACGGCATTTCTTCGAAACTCTGAGTCCGAGACCGTCTTCGAAAAAAGGAGGCAAGCTTGCTTCAAGGCTCCCCGGTCGGTTGGAGTCAGGTATTGTAGTAGTTGAGTGCAGGCGCAGCTGAGTGGCGCTATGTATCGGAAATAGGTCGCGTGCTGGATCATCGGTCTTAGCTCAACAACGAACATGATGAAAGCAAGCAAAAGCAACACTTTGTGACACTTGGAGCCAAAAGATCCGGGTCATCCTAAAACGTACACCACCGAAGTTGGCATGACCCCTCGGAGCGCAGGACATCAGCAGCTCATGACAGTCTGGAAGTGTTTTTGAAAGCGATTGGGCGCCCAAAGCTGTGTTGAGAACTGCCAGCCTGTATCACTGGCAGACCGATGCAATAGGCTGTGGGGGTGAAAACGGTGCACTGCTACGCGCTACAAGTACACAAGCTCACGATGAGCTCAGCTGTGTGGCCTAAGGTGCAGACAGCCAGTCACTGTGACGTAGTCAAGCCCCGGCAAAAGGGATGGTAAGCTCTCCGCTAGGCTGGATACCCACCCTGAGCGCCAGCATCCAGCCATGCCTCACCCAAGTGCTTCGATGGTATGCTTTGCTTTAGGCGGAGTATGTCTACATACAGGCCTACATACCTGCATGCCTACATACATACAGACATTCATTCATTTGTTCATGCATTACCTATACATCCACACCTACCACCTTCTTACCTAGCGGCCTACCTACCTGCCTATCTATGTACCTACATACCTACGTTTTCATTCATTCATGCATTCATTCAGTCAGTCGGTCACTCAGTCACTCGGTCACTCAGCCAGCCAGTCAGTCAGTCAATCAGTCAGTCATTGATTCGTTCATTCATTGCATTCGTTCATTTCAGCCCATTCATTCCATTCAGCCCATCCATCCATGCATCTATCCATCCATCCATCCTCCCATCCCCCATCCATCCATTCATTCATGAAGAACATATACAAACATACATGAACACCAACCTACCTGCCGACCTAGCCCTACCTACATACCTACATACATGAATACATACATGCGTACATTCCTTCACTACATATATACAAACATAAACGCATAACATACATACCTGCATACATACATACACACACATACACAATTCTAAACACACATACATACACAAACATACATACATACATGAATACATTCAGTCAGTCACTACATATATCAACATGCCAGCAAGCCAGCAAACCAACTAGCAAACACGCAAACAAGCAAACATACATACATACCTACATACATACGTGCATACACACCTCATTTCACTAAATAAACAAACCAACATCTGTACATACATACATGCCTACATAACTGGACTCAGTCACTACATATACGAACAAACATGGATACATAAACACAGACATACATACATACATACATACATGCACACATCACACATACATACATACATACATACACACACACATACATACATACATACATACACACACATACATACATACATACATATCACACTTACATACATTAATGCATTCATATTATATACTTGCATGAAGCATGCATGAATGCATGAATGCATACATACATAAAAACATAGCTACCTACTGTAGGTACTTACACACGTACATACATATGTATACATACTTGTATGCAACTAACTGCTCTTATGAATCCCTCTTCACTGGAGGCTTGCTGAGGTCACGGCTGCCCACTCTGCTGAAATGGTCAGGGCGGGCTCCTTCCCGGCTGAAGAGGTGTACTGGAACCTGCGTATTCAGCGGCTCAGAGAATGCGCTGCTCATCTGCTCATTCCTTTCTGCCACCTCTTCTTATCTGGGGTCCAGATGTCAAGGTTCCAGTTGTCGTTTTGGATTGACCTGGGTGCTGAAGCAAGCAAGAGTTACACAGCTTCGCACCAACCAGCTGACACGACAAAGCTGTTGAAGGGGCTCTTTCGTGTCTTGTTAGGGACGTGGCCACTTCCTCATGATGCCAGTGTTGTCCTCGGCGCTGGCTCGGGTGTCATGGCTGTGCGCGGGTCTGGCAAACGAAAACAATGCTGCTCTCAGAAGTTGCCTCTATACCAGACAACTGTCTTGCAGTCAGAGCACCACTTCGTACGCATCTGCCACCACAACCTGCTGCGTGTAGGTGTCTGCTTCTGAGGTCCGCGACGCAGCTGTCGCAGTTTCTGATGGGCACAAAGGTCCAAAGACGCCAAGTGGTCGTACTGGCCAGAGCGACCATCTTAGGTCTGCTTAGAGTCGCCTAAAATCACTTTAGGGTGCCCTCCTACACTGACTGTTGAGGCTCGCCCGATTCCCAGCAAATGCAGGCGCGCTTGCTCCTTGATTCGGCTGAGAAAGTACCTATTCCCCAAACAGTGTGGTAACACCACGGGTTTAAAGAAAATTGGATAGCACTCGCCCGCGGCGCTCAGACTAAAAAGCTCCCCGATGCGCGACACCGGCTGTGGTGAGGTGCACATTTTGCATCCGCTTGCTGCTAAATATGGAGGATCCGTTTTTTTGTGTATATATATGTATGTAGGTAGGTATGTATGTATGTATGTACCATTTTTCGGATGTCGTTCTGAATCCCGCCAATTAAGAGGCAGCACAAGCTCTATGGTCCTGAAACGCCCAATACGTGGGTGAAAGCATTTCGGCCACGGTCGGGACTCGCCAGTATTTGCCCGAAGGTCCTAATTCCCATCAGTATTTGAGGGAAATACTGGTGTCCTGGTGGTCTCGTGGGTCACTGGTGCTTGTGGTCCCAAGCGTGGCGCAGTTGGTCGTCGTCGTGGTCGTCGTGGTCGCCGTGTTCGTAGGGTCGTCGCGGGTTGTTTTCACTGTTTCAGGATCTACGCTGGCAGAATGACATTACTCGTGGAATCAGCACAAGTGTTTTGGCTTGCTCATTGATTGCTGCTAGAACTAGCTCTGGGGTGTCTTGCAAAAAGCTAAGCCCCATTCTTCGGCGCAAAACAACAACAGCTGCTGATTGCGTGGGCGGGTCTGCTGTGCTGACAATATCTGTGTCTACGTGTTCTCGCATGTCTCGCTGATGATTCAGGGAATGGGAGAAGCAGGTTGCTGCCGAATCTCGCCTCCGTCTCCTTGGCCACTTCCAGCACAGCAGCTCGGAAGCCTTTCGCTGCAGGGGCAGCCTCAGAGAACCTGGCAGCACACAGCCTGCATACTGCTAGCTCCCAAACTTGTCGTCGGAACGGCTTCTTTGTGCTGTAGACGTGACGCCGTGCAGAAACACGTCTGCATGTACAAGCAAACGAAAAAAGTGCATGCTGACGTCATGCGTTGTTCGCATATTCAGTTACTGACTCCTTCTGCTTGGTTCCTCTGGTTAGGTTTGAGCGCACTAAGTGGTGTATCAGCCTGCTTGCTGTGCATTCGTACCTGGCGACTTCACCTATGTTCGCTGCGTATTTAAATCCCGCTGTCTGAGTCTTGCTCTGCATACGCATGCACATTCGAATACAGCGGCATGTACATCTCGCCGTGTTTACTTACTAACTCACTCGCCCTCACTCACTTACTTGCACAGCTGCGTACTTACTGACTTGCTTGCTTGTCTATTTGCTTACATACCTAAGTACTCGCTTACTTGCTTGTATTTTGGCGTACTTGTACAGATCCGTACATCTCTGCAACATCCAAACACAAACCGTATGTGTATATATATATAAATATACTAGACTAGATGTACATATATAATACATACAAGTGTGTATATATATATATACACAAACTCATATACGTGTGACGATTGCATGGTTGGCACCGCAGAAGATCATGCAATATGCACGCGCACACACACACAACAGAAGATGCTGGCGCAACCGACCATTTTTCTGCAGGCCCCATGAGCTCAAATCTGCATGCAGCTCAAGCTCACGCGCGGCTGAGTTTGGGAAACTGCAAATTGGGGTTTTGGGTGCTTGTAGGGTTTAGGATTAAGGGGCCGATTGCTGTTGTACCTCCACACTTTCCCGATTCAGCCGCACCAAACTTGAAACCCGATCTCACCGCACTCGGCACCTCAGAAAAGGACGACTTGAATCCAGAATATACGTCCTGTGCATCTGCGGGACGAGCCTGAGCCCTGCACCCGAGTTGCCTCCCCCGCGGCTTCGCTTGCGCCGCTTGTGTCACTCGAGTCTCCTGTGTACATGGCCTCGGAAGCATCGCAAAAATCTGCCAGCACGCACGACTGGTAAAAAAAGATCCATGGTGCATCAACAAGAGGCTTCCTCATGTCCACCAGTGCTTCAGCAGAAAAAATGAAGTACGGACATCAAGAGCCGGTCGGCAAAGCTTGTTTCCTAGGATTCGGGGCTTCGTCACGCCTGGCTTCCATTCACATGTCGTTATCCTGCGAAATCTGCGCAATCACATGCAAATACATTGGTCACTGCACGAGAGACTCAGACATACACATACCTTCGTTCCGCCCCGTCTAGTGCAGTTTTCATTCCGCCTCGTTCCTCAGTCTGACTGCCTTCATGCGAGGGGCAGTGCCTTCGCCAGGGCTCTTGCCGGATCTATACTGCTTTTCACCTCAATTAAGGTCAGCGCATGACTTGCTGGGAGGCCCATGAGGACGAAGAAGCCACCTAGCATGGCTTCAACATGATTTGTTGACACACCTCAGATCGCTATGATACTATAATATAATACCTACACATATATATTTATACATATATATATATATATTAACTGTGTATATTTTTATACATTACATGTATATATCTATATATACATACAGACATACACTATAACATACGACAACACCTCATCAGAATCATCAGCAGCCTTGGCCGGCGAGGCATCTCCCCGAGGCTCCCTCGCCTCGGAAGCCACGCCAGGGCTCAACCCCTCAAAAAGGCAAGGTTCACTTCCATATAGTCATATTATAGTTATATTATAGTTATATTATAGTTATATTATAGTTATATTGTAGTCATGCTAGATATAGTTATATTATAGTAATATAGTCATTTTGTAGTTATTTTGTCGCAGCTTATAGTAGACCACAGCCTACTTTAGTACCTTGCAATATATTTTCGGAGATTAACGTCCAACGTTCTATCTTCTAGTATAAGATGCCAATCCAAGGCGTTCGCCCGGAGCGGACGCGGAGCATCCGCAATGGCCATGGCCTCGGCACTCGGCGGCGTAGGCTTCTTAGACCTTCGTAGGGTTGGTCATCTTGCATCCGGCCTGGCCTGCTGCAATGGTACCAGATGCCTCTTGTCGTTGCTGGAACGGCACCTACACATCCAGAGAACAACGAACAACTGCTGCAACCTTTACCTTTGCAGCACTCGGAGATGCAGAAGCTTAGCCGAGGCACAGCTTCAAGCTTCGTAAAATCGCCTTGTCGGGGGCCAGAGTCATGACCGGAGTCATCTCCCATGTCTGTTTAGTTCAGACCCTCTGGCATGCCTGCTCCAAGTACAGGTAGACATCCTGGTTTGGAATCTCGGTCCCATGGTGAAGCTCCAGTCCTAAGCCACTCGCGTGTCACTAAGGCAGAGGCGGGAGAGATCGACTGCAGAGCACGCGGCCCTCCAAGGAGACCTTCACCCCACCTGAGAATTCTGATGAGACATGACGCAGACTGCGGTAGACTCAACCTTGGTCTCCGGCAAGCGGCGGTCTCATCTTGCCAGTCCCTCAAGCTGGGTGCAAAGTCTTCACCCGAAGGCCTGCAGCTGCAGGGTCCTTTCCATGACAGCTGCACACCACGCTGAGGTCGCTGCAACGACTCCGCCCCCACCACGTGATCCTGCGAAGAACTCCGCGGCTGGCACCCAATTCCCTCTTGTGAGGACTTGTCTCCAGGGTGTGGAGGTCTAGTCCCCTTGCTGTCCCTTGAAGGGACCCAAGAAGGTACTCTCAGCTTCATTTTGAGGTTCGGCACCTCATCTTGCTCCCTTGTTATTCTCGATGCCTCTTGCTACGAAAGTGATGGGCAACTCGGGCGTCGCTTCTCACGGCGTGCCGGACAAAGGTTGAGATCTCTTTCTCGAAAGACTCTCCATTTGCAGCAAAGACGACTCCAGTGCACACGAACATCAACGGATGCTATCAGGTTTTTCACAGCTCCTGCAGTGATGCACGGTGCAGCACCACGACGGCCACTGCGTCTTCGATGCAGACGCTCCTGCGCAATCGGCCATGCGTTGCTCTCATTTTCGGGGTGCTTTTTCCATGTTTCCCTTTCGGGATACAACCTGCCGCTTGGGGTCTATAGCCTTGCGGCCCCCCATTCCACCTCAACCCTGAAGCCCTTGCGGCCCCAAGACTCCTGCGGCCCATGAGCTTTGCATGTGCTTGCGCAAGACGGACAAGGCCTCGAGACACGGAGCGGAGTTTGGGGATCTGGAGGTTGAGGATCCTCGAGTCTTTTTGGCTTTAGGTGTTTTAGTGTTTTAGGGCCTTAAGTAGGGTTTAGAGTGGAAGTGAGACACTGCGATCGAGGTGCTCTCAAGTGTGCGCGCGGTGACGCCGCCGCCGCCACCAGAGCTCAAGGACGTCGACCGTAGCTTCTGGAAGTACCTGATCAGATGCCAGATTGGTAGCTGGTAGCCTTATGCGAGGCCTGCGAGCTTCTCACCGGTCAACTCATACCCTGTCAGTCTGGCGGGCACGTCTCCAGCAAGAGCGCTGCCCCCGGCTCATCGTCCTAGCGGAATGCTGCAGTCGGTGGTCTGTATGCAAAATCACATCAGGAATGTCACGGAAGGTCAAACAATCCTCGTCAAGAAGCTTGTCCTTTGCCCACATCAGGTACTCGCGCAGCCTATCACACTGTCAAGCCAAACTCCCCTCAACGAACGGAGATCTGCAACTCAAACGAGCCTGGCATGGTCCCACGCTGGAGGCTTCTCAACGGAGTTCGGACCCTGCAGTTTCATCAGAGTTCACCGTAGCAAAACGAACAAGCTCTCGGCCTGCATCTCGCACATCGAAGAAACTGAGGCTGGCGCTGTGCTTTCAAGGATAAACTCGGCCTTGTCGCTCTCTGTTGCGCCACCCTCCGCTAGGGGTCGAGTTGCAGATCTCCGTCGCTCCACACGACCTACTTTCCGGCCTTCCCGCCCTCTGCAAACCTTGGCAGGTGTAGTACGACAGTAGCAGCAGCAGCAGCAGCCATCTGAAGAGTCCATAGCCGGGAGATATCAGCAACGCAAGACCGCTCCCCACATCCATCTTGCACAGACAAAGGATTTACAAGGAAATATGACCAAGGGAGCGGCACGACCACCAGGTCGAAGCGGCTGAGCAACGGCGGCGGCAGGCCGGAGTTCACCGCCAAAGAGGACTTAGCAATGGCGGCTTAAGCGGCAAAGCCAGGTTTCATAGTGAACAAAGCATCCAAGCAGGTGCCTTTTTTGGCCGCCTATTTTCACGGTCGCAGGTTGCAGGACCATCGCTGGCTCGGGATTTCACGTCCACACACGGGAGGACAGCACGCCAACGATGGAGCCGTCACTGGCGTAGCCTCCGTAGATCACAGGTGCCGACACAATTTCCTCTTTGAAGTTGAATTCGAAGTTCTTCCGAAGCTTCAAACTCATGATCTCAGTNAGCACGCCAACGATGGAGCCGTCACTGGCGTAGCCTCCGTAGATCACAGGTGCCGACACAATTTCCTCTTTGAAGTTGAATTCGAAGTTCTTCCGAAGCTTCAAACTCATGATCTCAGTGACAGCCAGGATCTGCTTCTTCTCGGCTGCGTCACCGGGACCCTCATCGTCCTCATCGCCCGCGTTGAAGCCCGTCTTCAACTTGCCCTGCACGTCTAGGGGCTCCAGCGTTGCAGAGGACCACACGCCGGAGCGAATGCCCAGGGCCTTGAGACAGGCCTCCTTGGTGTCAGACCCAGGCTGCCCAATGACCACGACCTCACCACCAGCAGAGGTTTCGCTGGAGCCGACGATTTGGAACTCGCCGAGTTCCGGCGCGGCTTCCTTCATGGCAAGAGCGACGCTCTTGGCAACTGCAGGAGCATCGGCCATGTCGGCGTGCTTCTCGTCTCCTTCCTTTTCATCCACCAGGCTCTCTTCATCCCCACCCCCAGTCATCCAGGGGTCTCTCCGAGCTGCAAGCTCGCTGAACGTGCAGGCATCCGAAAGGTACAGCATCGGCCCGGAAGCTGACGAGCGGATGGCATCGCCGTGCTGCGAGACCGCATGCGAAGATGGCCGCCAGGGCTAGGCAAACCAGAGTAGCACGGGCAGCCATGAAGCACGAAGATCGATTGGGCAANAAGATGGCCGCCAGGGCTAGGCAAACCAGAGTAGCACGGGCAGCCATGAAGCACGAAGATCGATTGGGCAAACAATGGACCAGAAGTCCGAGAAGTCAGATAGTCAGCGCTTGAGCCGTGGCCACTTGTGATTTTGGGGGTTCAGAGTTTCAGCCAGAGATGACCAATTAAGCACGCGACACTGAGATCGTAAGCTGCACCTTGTCCCCGACCCTTGCCGGAGCTGCCACGGCCTGAGCGAGGCAGCAATTGTCAGATATCAGGCCGGAAACGTCCTCGCGATGTTGTTATTGGATGCATCAGGAAGCATGAGCACAGATCTGAGCTCTGCACAGTTCTGAGCAGCCACTACACTGCACCGAGAGTGCAGACGGCAAATCATACCTCGTCGAGCTGAGGGAGTACAAGTAACAACCGAGCCTTCGCAAGCCTTCGCAGGATGATGATGATGATGTTGATGAATGATTATGATTTATTATGATGATGATGATGCTGCCGGTAGTGCTGCTGGTGATGGTGATTGTGACAGGAATGGTGATGGTGATGGTGGTGCTGATGACGATGAGGATGACGATGAGGAGGGGGAGCAGGAGGAGGAAATCATATGGCCGTGAGAATACGCTGCTGAAGAAGGCCTGCTTTCGCGACGGACACCGTCTGCTGCTCCATGGCCTTTTCATAAGTTTGCGAGTTGTTGCACGGGCAATCCCAGAACTCTCAGACTGAATTTTGTACGACAAACCTCGTGGATGGCCGCTTTGTCGTGGCTGCGGATGGTCGAGAATTCCTCGGCAATCATGGAAACTCAAGTTCTAAATCCTCAACACGCAGAAAACGCAGCCCCCCCCGACTCCGCCGCGAAGCCAAGCCACATCAATGCAGCAAACACCGCCATCAGCCAGAACAAGCGCACCAGCCTAGCAGCTCAAAAGCACACTGGACTCCGGTTAACCACCTTCGCGCGCATGGCACCCTGCTTCCAGCAAGAATTGCCGGTCTTGTTCTGAATGTGAGCTTCAACGACTGCCCGAAGCACACCACGGTGATCTGACCCGGGTGCATTACAGATTACAGGTCTCATCAGGGTCGAGTCTGAGCTGGTCATCTTTTGCTTGCTTGTCTACTTGCCTGCTTCGGGTACCTGCTTTTCTTGGGTGCTTCCCTGCTTGCTGCTCGAGGTGCTCCAATGTAGGCTTTATGTGAAGGCTGCTGGCATCTTTGTGGCAGATACTGCACTTGATCTACTCAGCTGCCTCTTGCCATTCACATTGTTACGGTTGTTTCTGGCACTGCTGCGTGCGGTCTCTTCAACTTGAACGCTGTCGGGAATGCCGGTCCAGAAGGACAGGCCCCACTCTTCAAGAGTTGACGCACAGGGAGCTGAATGGGCATGTCCCTAAGCATCTGGGACGTGCGAGGACGGCGAAAACAGTACACTGTGGCATAGAGCGCTACTGTGCAGCAGAATACGGTCTACTCTAGTATAGATGTCGAATCGCAATTGGCACGGTATACTTGGAGTCGAGTACATGGGCAACGTGATAGTCCCGAAGCTGTACATATCCAGGATGACATATCACTGCGAGGGCCTTTATGTACATGAGGTGCCCGCCGATTACCGGACAGGTCAGGTCAGCCCCTTCTGCCTGCCCGCATGGAGCCACTGGGTACAAAGACTTGCTACAGCCAACTCATTAAACAATGCCTAGATGCACTTTGCATCCTATGGCATAGCACGGTATAGCATACGTCTCTCCCGCTTGTGGTTCGACATGTCCTGTCCTGGTCCTTGCTCGCGCGTTTGCACAAAAACAGCGCCATCAGCTGTTTGGGGTTCTCGCTGAACCACAAAACCAGAGCCGAAAGACGCTCTTGTCACTGCCTTTACTGACGGAGAACGGCCTACACATTGACCGAGCTGAGTTCTAGAAGCTTCCACATGCCACGATGCACCTGTCATCTGCATTGACAAGTGCCTGCTGTTCTGTCCAGTTTATCGTGATCTGCAAGTAAGACTCACAGCCTTCCGAGCATGATCTTATAGGTCCAATGGGTTCAAGGCGTCACAAGAGTTCAAAACCCTGAACCCCCAAGAAAGTTTCAAGGATTGGCAGCCTCCAAAGCCCAATCAGGACCGTCGCGGACAGCAGCACAGGTCAGCCTCGAAGCAGAAAGAGCTCAAAAGCAAAAGAGCGACCATGACTTCTAGCAAATGCTCCCTCGACTGCTCTACACTCTACTCTACACCTTCCGGGCCTTATCAAACGCCTCAAGGCCTTTGTCGCTGTAG
The DNA here is from genome assembly GCA_003297005.1 of Symbiodinium sp. clade A Y106. Classification (NCBI taxonomy): domain Eukaryota; class Dinophyceae; order Suessiales; family Symbiodiniaceae; genus Symbiodinium; species Symbiodinium sp. clade A. The sequence goes on along the minus strand of BGNK01002572.1, from coordinate 75,799 downwards.
GGCTGTGAACCCTGCCTTCTTTTAGTTAGCTACTAGATGTGTGTTCCCAAGTCCAAAACCAAGAAGCGCCCCCCCTGGATACATTCCTGCCTCGGGGTCTCCGGGGAGCAATAATGTATCCAGGGGGTTACGGGGTTCAGGTGGAAAGACATGTCAGCAGGCATGCATGTGATAACAGTCGTTGGATCTTGATCGTTCTTTCTCTCATTGCTTGTCTCTCCGTCTCTGTGCTGTCTGCTGTCTGCTGTCTGCTGCTGCTTTTGCTGCTGCTACCTGCTGCTGCTGCTGCTGCTGCTGGTGCACTCTATCCCCCTAATGCAGCCTAAACCCTAGATCCGAAACCGAAAAGGATCCTCGGAACTTCCCCAGCCTGAGCCCCCCGGCCCGGCGCTAGTGCATCCCAGACCGCTGGTGCGGATGCTGCGGCCGCCGAGCTCCTGTGCGGCCTGAAGTTCTGAAGGCAAAGAAAACACCAGAACGACAGACAGAGAATGACAATGACAGAGAGCTCATCCCGAAGTATACATGTATGAAGACATAAACAACGTACCAACGTAATGTGTAATATACATACAGATGTATACGCACATACACATACTGTACCGATTCATCTGCGCATTCTAGATTCATGTAGGCCAACACATAGGCGTAACCTTGGGAGGGTTTCGTCGCACATAGCCTGAAGCAGCTGCGACTTGCCCGTGCCAGGATCGCCCAAGAGGAGTAGATGTGGCCTGCAGTACGGAGGGACTGGGCACAAGCTGCCGGGTCTCGGGTTTTGGCGCTAGGGATTACGGTCTACTGCCGAGAGCTCGGCGTTGTCCGGCTGTGTCGCGTTGCGTTGCCATCTGCTTGTGCAGGAGCAGACGGCTCTGCAGGATCCTGCAGCACGTCACTGACTTTAAACGACACGACAACGACAACAGCAGCAACAACCGCAACAACCACCACCGCCACCACCGCTACATCAGAAGCAGCAGCAGCAGTAATTACGATACGTATGACAATTATGACAGTGATGACAGGACAGGAAACAAAGACATGACGATCAAACTCAGTAGTTAACCGAATGCAACTGTCTTTGCATCGCCATCATCAGTCATCACCAGCGTCACCACCATCGTCATCATCGTCATCATCATCATCGTCATCTACATCATCGTCACCAGTATCATCACCATCATCACCACATCCTGATAGGTATTTTCATTGCCATCGTTACTATCATGAATTTGATTATCGTGGTCATTGTCGATATCGTCATCGTCCTTATCCTAGTCACCATCGTCGTCGCCATCGTCACGATCTGCGGGTCATAACGACAATCCTCGCTGTCTGAAGCTGCGGGTCTCTTCGTTATGCAACTTTGGCATTTCGGATGGGCGGTGGAAAGTGTGCAGACCCGATCTTGCCCTGCCTCTGCACTGGCCATTGGCCTGGGCAGCGAAGGAAGCAAGCTTCTGCTATCTCTTCCTGCTTGATGAGGCACTTCCCTCACGGCTAAGATCCGCACCTGCTCTGCCCTTCTTTCCCGTCCAGGAACCTACGAAGGAGGAGTGCGGCAGCAGATTTCAGTAGGTGCGCAACTCAAGAGTGAGGCATGCAAGTCTCGCAAAAACGGCGCGCACATGAATCCGTCCTTCCCCAGCGAGAGTCTATCTCGACAGAGCTCGAGGTTGCCTTAGCAAACTTGCAGGGCGAGCATCCTGACTCACTCACATGCACCCTTCCCTAAACCCTAAACCCGAACAAGCCGAAACCCTAAGCGGCGTTTCGGAGGTCTCACTGCTCAGCCCGCTGGCGGTGCATTCCTCCCTGGAGCCTCCTTAGGCCGCCTCGAGGACTATTCAAACTGGCAAGGTCTTCACATGCGGCCTTGCGCATGATCTCCCAGAGACTCCAAGATCCCTTTGATGAAAAGATCCCCCTTGTTGAAGCATCCCTGCTCTGATCGAAGGAATGAATAATAGCCTTGATAGAGCGATGTTGCAGGCTCTGGGGTGGATGTGTTCTTGCCCTTTACACATTTGGCACCGCATCACGCTGCCGCGGCCCCAAAAGAAACGGAAGGCCCGTTGCGGCTTTGACAACAGGCCACCTAGACTACAGGCTACTACATGCTATGAACCATGCAAGGAGCTGGGCCGAGCCAGAGTCGTTTCTTCGCAATGCTCGGACTCTATCGGCCAACCTTTCGAATCTTCGAAATTCACTTGACGGAAGTCATCTTCCCAAGAGTGCACCTAAAACATGACCAGCACAATGAACATATACTGCATGTAGTCGCATGTGTGTGTATATATATATATGTGTGAATACGTGCATGCATGGACGCAGGTATGTATGTATGTATGTATGCATGCATGCACGTATGTATGTACGAGTGCGTGTGTGTGTGTGTGTGTGCGTATGTGCATATATGTGTATATGCGTGTATGTATGTGAGTATGTATGTGTGTTTGCATGTGTGTGTATGCATGCATGCATGTATGTATGTGTACGTATACACATACTAATACATACGTACATACATACCTACCTACCTACATACACACATACGTACATACATACATGTGTGCATTTGCGTTCGCATTCGCAATTGCAAAGGTATATCTATATGTCTATGAAAACGTAAGTGTATATATGCATGCAGGAATGCATTTGGTCATGCATGCATGTGACCTTGTATGTCTGTGCGTACGTATGCAATCTCTGTGTGTGTGTGTGTGTCGGGGTGGGTAATGGATTCCCGCTCGGCTCAGTAAAGACAACCGTCACACATTCACGCATCGTGACGACGTGGGCGTGGCGTCTGGAACCACGGCTGTCGGAGCTTCTCCAGAACCGCCTTGCGCCTCGCACCTCGCAGGAGAGAGGTTCTGAGCTTTGCAGATGCTGCAATCGGTTCGTTTGATTGGTAGGGGGGCGGGCCTCGAACATCATTCAGAATCACTGTAGTTTATAATTCCTGAGGGGCGAGGGGGCGGGGCGGTCGGATAAAAAGAAGTAGTACTGGCTTAGTCGTAGCAGTAGTCGTGATACTGTAGTAGTAGTAGTAGTAGTAATAATAGTAATAATAATAATAGTAGTAGTAGGAGTAGGAGTAGGAGTAGTACTAGTAGTAGTAGTAGTAGTAGTAGTAAAGTAGTACGTTTGAAGCCCTGTACTGTGGATTGCTTCGTCTGACAAAAGGCCTCAGTCCTGTGCTTTCCAAAGCACCGGGCCGGACCTCGGACGGCTGTGCCCCGTCTGTATATCGTTTTGCTACACTGGCTAAGGGCTAAATTTTACACTTCCATCAGACAGGCCTTGAGTGCCCAGGGCTGCGGGCGAAGCGGACGGAAATGGAGGCACGTCGAGCTCGGGATGCACCTCCGATCATTTCGACCGTGTGGACCTTGGGCTGCAGACAACAATGCTACTACTATGAACATGCGTGTTACCAGTAGCGATATTATTGGATATTGCTGGTATTAGTCCTGTAGCAGTCTCAGCCTTAGTCGTAGTTTTAGAAACTATTTTTTTTTGAGGGAGAACTCAGCAAAGCTGTACTGCCTAGGTAGTTAGGATCTACGGCACACCATAGCCAATCGATGCCAAGAGCTCTCACCGCCATGCAGTCGTATGACCAGTTTGCNTTTTTTTTTGAGGGAGAACTCAGCAAAGCTGTACTGCCTAGGTAGTTAGGATCTACGGCACACCATAGCCAATCGATGCCAAGAGCTCTCACCGCCATGCAGTCGTATGACCAGTTTGCAATATCTACACTGCCAGCCCATTATCGGTCCCCGAAAATCCAACTCATGCGAGGGATGAACCCCAAGACTAACCCAGTCCATGGTAGTGCGACAGCATGGGAGCGCGGCGAGANGTTTGCAATATCTACACTGCCAGCCCATTATCGGTCCCCGAAAATCCAACTCATGCGAGGGATGAACCCCAAGACTAACCCAGTCCATGGTAGTGCGACAGCATGGGAGCGCGGCGAGATCCCGACCCCGTCGGCTTCCGTGGACTTTAAGTCCACAAAGGGCGCATCTCGAGAAGGGAGCACCAGGAAAGTGGCGCCAGCTATGCTGGGGATGAAGTTGGGGAAGATGAGCTAAAAACTCCGCGCTCGTGGCGGGCCGGGGGCCATAAGGCCTAAGGCTTCGTGGCGCCTGTAGGAGCAGCTTGGCTCTAGTGGTAAGGAAACGAAGCACCTTCCAACAACGGGCATCGCTAGTACGAAAAATATCACCCCAAGTGCTAAGGTTATGCCTAGAGTCTAACCACTTACTTACCTTGCCAGCCGTGCTATCGGCGTGTTCATTGGCGGCGTACGCCCACCGCAACTCAGAGCCGAATTCTGATTCAAACTCCGACAATGAGCGATGGGAACGAACCCAGGAGCCCCGCAGCCAACGACCTAGGAGGGCCTCTTGAACCTGGAGCCACAGATCNGCCCACCGCAACTCAGAGCCGAATTCTGATTCAAACTCCGACAATGAGCGATGGGAACGAACCCAGGAGCCCCGCAGCCAACGACCTAGGAGGGCCTCTTGAACCTGGAGCCACAGATCAGAGTTAGACCAGCTACTTTTAACACTACGTTTGGCGACCAGCTTACGAAAAAGCTTCATATTGAGCTGTGAGTCGCTGCAGAAATTATTAGTGTTAGATTTCATAGTTTCATACAATTATTACCATCGGTCAAGCTGTGATAATGGCAGTGCTCATTCCTCCAGTCTGAAACTGTGCAGAAACCCCCATGGCCAGGTTGCCGAAGGCGACACCGACCCGCCCACTTTTCTGCCCGTGGCCCCAACGTGTTTCATGCCATGGGCCGGTGCTCCAAGACATTACCCTTTATGAAGAAGTGTATTTGGGATGCAGGTGACGGCCATTGTACATGTGTCCAACAATCCTCACCAACACTGGGGTTGAAATATTGCCTCGTGCAAGAACGCTTCGAAGTCTGCTCAGGCCCACACCACCCGATCTTGAAAGTCGGCTGCATGGAACGACTCCACTGGATCTTGGAAGGGACATGCAAACCCGAAATCCGAACGCGTGAGAGGCGGTGCTGTACCAGACCCTACTTCTTCCAGGAAGCCTATATCACTTCCACTTCCGCCTGTCGCAGTTCCTGACTCTGTCACATGCGGGGGTTAGATCGACCCTAAGCAGGATCCGTATTTTTCGGACCGGTAGATTAGAAGCCACTGTTTCCAAGACATCCCAACCCCAAGGCCATCCGATCCCCCAGGCCTGATGACACATCTGCCAGATCAGCCGAGGCCTGCCAGGTGGCATCATCCGACCAACAGCTTCTCAGACCCAAGAGTCCAAACCCCAAAGCGCAAGAGCCTAAAGACCCAAACCCTAAACCCTAAACCTTACGTACAGGAAAGTGGCCTTGTCCAAGAGAACAATCTGGGACTTCGCAGAGTAGGCGTCCACAGATGATGCCTGACAAGACCGGTTCGCCCCAATAATGAACTGCTCATGCCAACAAGGATCTTGATGATTTCGAATCGTTGTCATTATTATATGTGTATATATATATATGTGCAAATAGATTTATATATAGAGTGCATGCATAAGAGTATGTCTATGTGCAATGTATCTACATAAAAAATTTGGGCGCATGTTTGGCTTCCTGTCTGTTGATGGCTTTGACAGTCACTGCCGTCAACATCTGTTGTTGTTAGCACTACTGGTGTTGTTAACTGTTGATGTAACAATGGCTGCTACCTATGTTGCTATTTCAACTGTTGATGCTATTTCAACTGTTGAGTTATTGCTAGTGGTGTCAGTATGACTCTTATATACTCTTATGGTATCATGAGTACCGTTTGCTACTACTGACCACATCCATTCATGCTTTTGTCCCTCCTCTTGTTACAATACCCCGCACTTGTGGTGTGAAAGCAAATTTCTGGGCACGCCTGCATGGGAAAACCAAAGCCAAAAAGTGCAAAGCGTATGTACCCAATAGCGTTCAAGTAACAACCAGCAGTACTATATCGCGACCCTTTGGAGTACCATCACAGCCCAGAAGCTCTAACACGCCAGACCCTAAACCCCAACACACTGAGCTCAAACCCGAAAACTTTATACTCAAAACTCCGAAACCCAACACCTGTGACGCGTGTTCCTCGTTGGTTTCCGTCAGGCTCATGTCTCCACGCTCTGCGGCTTTGGTCAAATACCTGTGGCACATTGTGCTAAAGAACAAGTCCAGCATAGAATTCCAAAACGCTACACTGGCAGAAGCAAAGGTCTGACGACAATATGGAGACCGGAGCAACACTATCTTAGATTATACTATATAATATTCTGGTATAATATAGATATATATATATATATATATATATATACACAGAGCTCATATATGTATACATTATCTTCTTCGACTCCAAAACCCTTCACTGGCCTCCAGGGCTCAAAGAACCCAAAAGCCCCCCATCCACTTCCAGAGGCTGGCTCCGACGTGCAGCCGGACAGCCCAGTGCTGGCAGTGAAGCTTAGTGTAGGGATTCTACAGGGTTACTATGGGGTTGCTTACTATAGGCTGACTATAGGGTTACTATAGGGTTACGATAAGGTTACTTGAGGGCTACTATAGGGTTACTCTGAGGTTTGTTTCAGGCTACTATAGGGTTACTATAGGGCTACCCCCACAAACCCTGGGCTCAAACCCCATATGTGCATCTGGCTGCAGCTTCCGCAAGCGTGCGTTCTTGATCGGAAACTTGTAAGCGTGGTAGGCAATCAGCAGCTCGCCTATCGGGAGTCGAAACCCGCAAGGAGCATCCAAGCAAGGGTGGGCTGCAAAAAGGTGTACGGGTTCGGACAAGGACAACAACAGGGGTTGCTGCAAGGGTCGCTCTAAGGCCACTATATGGTTACCATGAGGCCAGCACAAGGCCATGTGGCTACGGTAGTAGCGGCACTTTGATGGCTGTATAGGGTTAATTACAGTCACGAGGACAAGAAAATCTGTCCAGCTGTTGGCACCAAACAGAAGCCGTCTAGCACTCCGACTACCACCAACACCCCCGAATCAACACGCACAACTGCCGCGAGAAAAGCGAATCTAAGATCTCCTCATGCGTACTTGCTGGCTAGCACAGTCGTTAGATGCTAGCAATTACGCCAAGCCAACTCTGCTTAGGCACACAACGGGGCGAAGAAGCCGATGACGAAGCGGACGTAAGCCCGCAAGGACCTGAGCTGACAGTAAACTGGAATTACTATTGTGTTTGCACAGCCGATTCGCACAAATCGAGAAGTGTACTAAGGCACCTGTCAGGACCAGTGAAGCATGGCCCCTGACGCAAGGATGACACGCTTGCCAGGACCATTGAAGCATGGCCCCTGCGCAAGGATGACGCGCCACACGTTGTGGCTCAAGCATGGTGCACAAATCGAGAAGTGTACCGAGGTCTCGGCAGGGTTTCTTGAACTTCAGAGTTGGGGGTTTTGTGTGGGGTTTTGAGGGTACCCGATATCCTTTTCCCTTTCTTTCCCTTACCTCTTCAGGGTTATTTGGAGCTTGATTTGAAGTTGATGAGCTGTGTATTGNTCGCTAGATGATGTACCACATTCTGTAAGGATGACTTTGCAACAACAACAACATCAGCAGCGTCAGATTCTGTCACCAGCCTTCAGCATTGTTACCGACAGCAGCCCTCAACAAACACATACTATATATAGATGTATATATGTACATACATATATATATATATACATACGCAAACGTACATGTGTATATATATATATATGTGTGTGTGTGTGTGTGTGCATGTCTAGGTGTAGACATATATATATATATATACATATGTGTATCAACGCAATGTGTGCTTACATGTGTATGTGCGCGTGCATGTGTGCATATACACATGTGAGTGTAGCAGATATAGATATAGATATAGATATATATATATATGTGTGTGTGTGTGTGTGTGTGTGCATGCAGGTGTGTGTGTGTGTGCGGTCGTTCACTTGCGAACTTGGTATGTAGGCTCTAACTCATGCACAGGCGCACGAAAGTTACTCCGAGATCATATCATCCAGGTTGCTGTGTTTGATTTTGTTACAGTTGACCGACAACATTTGTCTTCCAAGGTAACTATGTGCCCGTTTCCCTCAAAAACACGCGAGCAAGCATCATGAGTCGAAGTATGTGTGCAGATACATATTCCCGTCAACCGATGCATCTACATGCAGACTTCTATGTGTGCATGCATACATACATGCACATATGCATACATGCATTCTGTGCATGTATGCATGCAAATCATGCAAGCATGCATGCGGGCGTGCATGCATAATCATGCGTTCATGTGCGGACGTACGTACGCATGTATGCCTTTGTGCATCTATGCAGGCATGCATACATTGATGCATAGGTACGTCGGTACAAATACATGCATGCATGCATGCATGCATGCATGCATGCACATACGCATAAGACGCTCTTGCAGTACCGCGCCGAGCATCCTGACTGTCTGGAACAGGTGGCTGGCCTCCTTGCCGGGGTCCTGAAGGGTGGCCACGAAAAGGCACTCTGCCTGAGCGGCCTCACCGGGCAAAATCTGGCTTTGCACTTGCAGCTCAAAGTTCTGCACTCGGCGAACTCTGACAACAACGATCTGGCAAGGAAGGCGGTGAGAAGCAGGGAGTAGAGCTCTGGCCCTGAGGATAACGATGTGAGGATTGACCGGTGCCAAACACCGAATTTGCGATGTCAAGCCGTCATGAGGCGTGAACCAATGAGGTTTCCAACAGAGTCACACAGCAATCGAGTCGCCGACAGACACGTCCCCACCTGCACAAACGAGCGCGTTCTTTGCTCCATCGATTTTCCTGTGGCTGGCCTCTACATGCTGGCTGTGAAAGATGCTTGGCACGTTTTCTGGCAGGATTTGAAACGATCCGGCATGCTGCACACGCGTGGATCCGACTGGTGCAAGGCCCTGCAGGCCGCAAGCCGCAGAGGCCAGACTTCTTTTTGGCAGGGGACGAAAAGCACCGTCCGGCTCTTTGACGTTTGTCAAAGACCGTCATGCATCGGCCAAGCATGCTCAGGCAAGCTTTCTTTCACCACATACTTTCGAAGCTCAGCCGCTGGACAACGAGATCCAATCTGGTCATCGCCGGCAATGGCCACGATCTTGTTGAAGGTCACTGGGTCCAGTAGCTTCTTCACCTTGTCTTGCACATTAGGTGATGTTGTCTATTGGACTTTGATGCTGTCTGAAATCCCTCTCTCCCTCTCTCACCTTCTGCAGCTGCACGAAGCATCTCAAATGAGCTGCCGGCAATTTTCAGAATCACGGTCGCAACCCAGGGCACCGGGTAAATAATCCTCGCAGTCCCAAGCAGAGCGGACAGCTCCGGGGCTTCTCTGCTCTGGAGGCGGCCAAGGCTCAAGCGGCGAAGGCGCTCGGGATAGTGAGCCGAGATGATGCGAGCACATGCCTGGATGAAGGGAAGCAGCTTGATCGCCTCAAAAAGCCAAAAGGAAGCGAAGGAAGAGGAGCCCCGACTGAGTCTGCTGAGTCCAAAGCCGGTGGATTAGGCCAGCCGTCACCCCGGCGCACGTCGATGAGCACCGTGACCCGGGCCCTTGCTCTCTCACACTTCTTACACGAAAAGAGCACTTCATGGCACTTTCACAAGTCACAAGGCATTGAGAAGCTTCGGCACTGCTTTCTCAGGACTGCCCTGCACCGATCCCACCCACCCATGCGCAGACGATATTCAGAAAGGCGTTCGAGTGCAATTAGCAGCTAGCAGGGAAGACTTGCGGTGCAGGTTGGTTCTAGTGACTTTCTAGTGCCTTCTCTCTTCACTGCTGGAAAAAATCGAGGTTCTGTCTACATGATTCTGCAAATCTACTGGCAGGGCCACCACGAAGCCAAACGAAATATCTGGTAGGTTTTTGCCGTCGGGTGTCTCCTCATCACCGGCATCCGCAAATATTTCATCCAATACTCTGCAGATCCCCAGCGTGTACTCCTGCCAGCAGAGCGCGATCACCCTGCTGCAATGCCGACAGAGCCATCCATGCCAAGGCTTTACATCAACTCTCCCCTCTGTGCTTCGTGCCTCTGGCTCGGCGGCTCCTAGCTGGTAGCGGGCCCCTTGCACCAGCAGAACCCGTGTGCCATCGCAGGCACCCGGCTCCTTGGGCCCTGAGGCACAGAACCTCGCGAAACGGAAACTTGCTGTTCATCTCGGTCTCCTTCAGAAATCTCGCAGGCCGGGCGCCCCTCAGGTGTCTTGGCAAGGGCAGTCTGAAGCTGTTCAGGGTGCCCGCTGCCCTGTCGCCAGCGCCGATGTTCGCTGAACATCGCCTTGTTGGCCCGCGGGGCTTCGACTGGACACTAGGCAACACTAGGTCGCTGGTCAGTGTTCTTGTGAGTCACTGTTCAGATTGACAGCGGGCAGTGCTATCGCTGTCGTCTTGCATTCCACGGGTGTGATGACGCACTTCCTGGGTACTTCGACGTGATGGGGGCGGGCTGCAGCGCTGCATTGTCACTGTTGGCTCTGGCAAGCAACGAATCTGGCGCACATTTTCTTTTATTACAATGATTTCTGTTACTGCTAGTTGCTAGGCGGAGCCCATGAAGTCAAGGCAGGCGACGAGAGCAGTGTCGGGATCTCTCCACCGCGCCCGGGCGAAGCGCAGCAGCTCCTCCTCCGGTACATCCTCGGCTGGGCTCTGCGTTTAGAAATTCGTCCGCTCTCTCTCTCTCTCTCTCTCGGGCTTTAGTGCTTATAGGGTTGGATGAAAGTTCTACGCTTTGGATTTTTGCCTCTTACAGCATGGCTGATGCGGTGAGGGCTCTGCTTACAACAGCCGTGTACGCTTGGAGGACTGGAGATCTCGCTTGTAAAACCACCGGCTTTTGTCCTTAATTACTCCGTGACACAGTCGGGTCACCGGGTTGCGCTCCGTTTAAAATTCGGCAGAATGCGCCGTGTGTCTGCAGTTTAAGGATTTTCAGTTCGGAGACTGAAGGTTCAAGTGCACGAGCTAACTTATGCTAAAATCCTTTAGCATTGCAGTAACCTCAAGGTTTGGTCAGGTCCCGAGCTTCCGGCTTAGGAGTGCGACATGTGCCACGCACAAACCATTGCCGCTCAAGTGAAGATGCGCCGTTAGCCAGCCCTTGTCGGTACTAAACTTTTTGCAGCATCTCTTGACCATCTGACTGTCAGGACGCTTCAATCGCCATCCGAAACTCTCATCAGTGAACATAGGCCACAAGCAAAACTCATGCAAAAGGAGGGATACGCAGAAAGGGGCAGCGACCTGGGAAGCTATGTCGAAACAGTGGTTTCTAGTAGTCAGTGCATGGCGAATGCTTTGCAGCGACACGATTTAGAGTCTCAGTGGCAAGCACCCTCGCAATGGAGACACCAACAAGGAACCTGTGCAGCCTGCGCAACCCCAAAGTTTCTCAAACCTCGTGGTTCATGTGCTGACCTATGACATGTAGCTCTCATCATGAAGTCTTCGCCGCAACAGCGACCACATCATGATAGCTCTTTCGCATTCTGGAGAAGCACAAATAATCTTGTCAACCAAGCAGCGTTGAATCTCTCTTGCAAGGCCGCCAAGCTCCGTGCCGCACCCTCGCTGCGGGCGCCTGCAGCCCGAAGAGGCCGCGAACCTCCCGGCGAGCGGCAGGCACTCGACGGACCAGACGAATGGCTCCCTTGTGCTGAGTAGGGAATGGGAGAATGGATTGTGGGGACTATTATTGGGGATTATATAGGGACTACTGTAGGATACTTGATACTGTAGGGATCCATCCCCCCATTCCCTACTAAGCACCAGGGAGATGTGTTTTCTGCACGCTTTTTCGAGTGCCTCGCTTTCTTTTCGCCAGCAGGGCCGAGCCGAGGGCCACGAGGTTTAGTCGAGCACTGCCTGGCCCGGTGAGGCGATGGCCCACGGCCTGTCACTCGAACCCAGCATAGAGAAAGAGAGAGAGAGAGAGATACATATTATATTGTATCTATATATATGTAGATATATAGATATACAGATATGTATCTAATTCAAAATGCAGCTCGCTTCTTCGGGTTATAGGGGTCAGGGATGCCGAAAACAATGCACTGGTCTTCAAAAGCTTCCTATCACAAGACACTGAGCCACTGGCCACGAGCTTCGGAGGTGGGAGCCGAACTCTGCATGGCAAGCCGGATGTCCCACGGACCAGCGGCGCATGCGTCGCACTTCTGGCCAGTGCCATCTGCATGAAACGTGGGGCGGGCACGTTTTACATTCTAGCGCGTGGCTGGGACTGATTTGGCTGCACGCCACACCCCGAATACCTTTCGCACAAATGCTGAAAAGGAGTGAATGCGGTGCAGCTGCTGTTGATTCCTGCGTATAACCCAACCAATCGGTGCTCTCCGTTTTGATCGCCCTGCCAGCTCCAGCCAGCCAGGTTTGAAATTCGCTTCAGCCAGAGCCGACACACGGGACTGCACAGGCAAGACTGTTCCCAACGAGCTGCGGGGTGCCAGCAGCAATGGCATTTCGAGACATACCTTAACCTACCAACCCCTACTTTTTCTAGGTTCTGATTATGAACCCCAATATGGAGTTTATAGGGACCCTACAAAGAAGTAGGGTTACTGGCTCACTTCTCAGCAGCCAGCCAATTGTTCCCAGAGCAGCAGCCGCTGCACGGCGCACGCTGGCCTTGGCGGCGCGAATGCGACTGCGCCACAACTGTTTGGGCCTCTCCGAAATGCCTCAAACTGCCGCTAGATGCTGGGAAGCTTCCTCGAGATAGGCTCTGCTGTGTTGTGCTAGTCGATGATACTGTGTAAGCATGTGGTTAAGTGTGCCTGCCTGGATTTCTATATGTCTGAGATAGACAGAGGGACAGACAGACAAAGAGAGAGAGAGAGACAGGGCTTTACTACTTGTACCTTTAGGAGAGCTTCAAGATTCAGAGAGTGTCTGGTCGAGTCAAAGGTTAGCTGTTCAAAATGAGAACGCTTAAGCCCTGCTCTTACCAGAACGCTCACTCTAGGGGAAAGCCCTTTGAACCGAAAATCAGGTCTAACAGAAACCCGATAGAACAGAAAACCATGTCCTACAGAAACATAAAGCGCCAAGTCATGCAAAGGAACGGCAACAAGCTTTTAACTCTCTTCGCCGATCTTGAAAGACGATGTCTCGTGGACCACTGCTTTTGGGAGGTGCAAAGTCACTCGCGCATGCTGGCCAAGGCTCGGCAAAAGTTCTGCCGTGGCCTATCGAAGCTGCGGCTGGGCTTTTGGAGCGTCGATGCGATGGAGATCCTCCGATCGCGACCCCGGGCGCCTCCAAAAGCCTGGCCCTCGCAGCGACATACGAGCCATGCTGAGCTAGCGGCAGCTCGGCGGTGCTGGAACGTTGAAACGTGAAATGCACGGGAGCACCCGCAGCTTGACCCAAACAAGCATGTCCGATTCAATACAGTGTCATAGAAGAAGGTGTAGTTGCGTGATATAGCAAGACCTCATGATGTGGTAGGATTAGCTAAAACAGCTAGATGTAACATTTTCGCTGCTTCCGGCGCCGGCTCGTTGAGCGAGTGCGGCTGCGCGAGCGCCGGAAGCGCTCGCGGGAGTGCTGCTCGTCAGCCTTCCCTCTCAGCTCTCCACAGGACTTGATGACCACAGATCCTGGCAGAAGTTGGCAGACATGACGACCTTATAATGCTTCCAATTTCTAGATTCTAGTAGATTCTAGTACATCTAGAGCTACTAGGTCACTAGGTCATGCGTGGTATACTCTTGAGGCTGTATGCCGCCAAGCTGTGCTCCCCAGCGCCGCGCCTTTGACCTCGCCTGACTGCGATCCACAGTCCTGAAGTCGTTTCATGACCTTCGACCGAGGCTCGCAAAACGTCTGAGTCGGCTTCAGCGCTCCGGCAACTGGCTTGGCTCTGCCTGGCCATCCTCGCGCAGGATCTCGCCGAAGACCACGTGCTTCCGGTCAAGGTGTCTCGCCTCCAGGAATTGGCAAAACACGAGGCCGGGAAACAGAACCCGAACAGGCAATGCCTTGCTCTCAAACCAATCAAGCCTGCGGGGTGTCGGGGTGTGTGCGTGTGACCCAAGCATGGACGCTGCCCTTTGAATCAAGCGCACCTGTCCAAAGAGGATGAAGAACTGTGAGTTGTTCGTGTTCGGCCCGGAGTTCGCCATGGAGAGCAGGTTAGCTCGAGCGTGCAGCCGGGTGAAGGACTCATCCGCAAACTTGGGGCCATAGATGGACAACCCTCCTCGAAGGGCTAGCATCATTCCAACGATTCACATCCGTGAGAATGAAGACATGGTCCTGTGCCATCGCCATCCGTGATGTCTCCTCCCTGCGCCATGAAGCCGGGGATGATTCTGTGAAACACCGAGCCCTGGAAATGTAGATGCCGACCTGCAGGCGGCAACAAGTCGTATTTTGACAAGAGGCGCAGCAAATGTCATCCGTCACCATGCTTCAAACGTCACGAAGAATCTGATGCTGTGAGTTTTTAGGCTTGCCTTGACTAAACCGTCACGGCATGCGGCGCATCGCAAGTCATTCTGTCAAGGGATTCATCTTCTTATGTCGATGAGCTCCACCTTTCTCGCCCGTGCACAAGCAACGGAAGTTCTCTGCCTTAGAGATCGGCGACCCACACCCCAGGCCCGAAACATGACTCGGAGGCACGCAAAGCTGCATCATCACAACGCTGTTGGCCCAATTAGGACTGAGAGCCCTGCCGTTCGCGGCACAACGTCTGCGAAGAGCTCCTTGGATGGTGCTGGGATCTTAAACTCTTAGCGACGCACTCATCCCACAGCCGGAGACGCTGAGCTGGAACTCTGCGTAATGACTGGGGTTGCGGGGGGTACAGGGGCCACGGCACGGTGTGGGACAGTCACCAAGTCCTTGCACGCGCTATGAAAGCTGCTTGGAGTAGTCTACGGACTCAAACGTGGCAGCCTTCCCTGCACATGCTAACACATACCGAACAGTTAGATCATAGTCGTCCTTGACTCAGGTGGGGTGCGGCACGAACACTTATTTGCACCAATAGTGCCGGGCATTCTTCAAGCGTCCCTGCACTCAATGCTTCGGATAGGATGGCGTGAGGGAAATGGCGCGTCAGCCATGCTTCTACAGCATGATGCAAATCTTGTCTTGTCTCGTCTTATCGCGTATTCCACTACGTATGTTTTGTTTTATCAGATTATATTATACTGTGAAGCTATACTAGACTAGACTCGGCTACACTTGACTATACTATACGGTATGACAGGATGCTATCTTATATTATAGTGCATCTTGTTACAGTGTTACATTATGTAACATCTCTGTATGATTTATTACTTTCGGTTACATTGATCTACACTATGTTACATTATGTTATGTGGCATGATGTGTGTGTGTGTGTGGCATGATGTGTGTGTGTGTATATAATATACTGATTGATTGTATGCGTGTATGTCTTCATAACACTGCAGGCGAGCCACGATCTCCAAGCGGCCAGAGGCCTCTACACGGCCCTGTCGCTCTCCGTAGCCGGCGGCACCCCGCACCTCGCGGACTCGGCCGTGGGGTTTTCGGAGAGATTGGGTAGATCATTGGAAACGAGCATCTCCTATATCTTGGCTGCTACAAAAGGCAGCCCGAATACCAGAAGGACGTGACATCATGCAATCTGGTATCGTAACACAGACACACCCATGAAATCTTGGCGTCTTGGCAATGAGCTGAAGTACCGCCGGGCCCGGCAGGATTCCCCAAGCAAGCCGACCC
Source organism: Symbiodinium sp. clade A Y106 (assembly GCA_003297005.1). Taxonomy (NCBI): domain Eukaryota; class Dinophyceae; order Suessiales; family Symbiodiniaceae; genus Symbiodinium; species Symbiodinium sp. clade A. The sequence continues at coordinate 59,994 of BGNK01002572.1, read as the reverse complement.
ACCCTATACAGTTGGCACCACAATCTATTTCGAACACCCACACCCGCAATTCAAAGGCTGTTTGATCAAGCATAGTCTGTAGCGCAGGCATTGAGAGTCTCGCTGAAGTCACAGGGCTCAGGGTGTTTAGCTTCGACACGTAGGCTTGCGAGTTCTTCGGATGTTTCGCTTTAGGGTGCAGTGCTGCATCACCAGCCGCCCGCCTCAATTTCCAGAAAGACGACTGGGTTCGGTTTGCCTTTCCTCGCTTCTGCCGCCTTCTTCTGCTCCTCCTTCTGCCGATCCTGATCCTGCTGATCACCCGTCAGTTTTAAGGCAGCTCGTCAGTAGAATGGCTTACAGCAAGGGAAAGGAGGGAACGACAGTCGCGACCTCTAGTGCATGCTTCTGTTACCTGGTTTCGTTTCCCTACTTGTCAAGGCAACAGGCCTCAGCCTGAACCCCTAGCCCCAAAACCCTAAGCCCCCGGAGTCACAGTTCGAACCCAAAGCAGAGTAGTCCTTGCTCTGCTTCTGGCGCTCTCGCTCAGCGGCCTTCTCCTTCTTGTCAAACCTCACTTCTAGATCTGCATCTACATCTGTTTGCAGGTGTGTAAGTATGTACATACAGTATCTGTATATATATATGTATATACATATATATATACTAACACATATGCACACATAATGTTGGAGCTTCAGTGTATGTGAGTATACACACATGTATATATATATATATTTTTACATGTCTGTGACATGATTGGTTTATCTATGTTGTTACAGTTATTTGTCGGTTGCTTAGTAGTCATTTGCTTCTATTGTGCATCTCTTTACATGTTTCGTATGTACCATCATGACAATCCAACAAGAACTCTCAGAACTTCGCTTGCTACAGGGTTCTTCTCAAGCTTTGAAGTTTGGTAAGGTGTCTGCAATTGGCCTTTTCATAATTGGAAAGGGTCCGTGCACCAGACTCTGTCTCAAGAAGGAGCTTCACTCAGACTGCTTCAACACAAGACAGCTACTTTTTTTTGAGCAGGGACTGCAATGCACTCACTGATCTGGGACTACTTGAATAGACACGACCTTTGCTCGATCTCGATAAGCAGAACGACTACAATCATACATCTCACCTTCATGAACATCGAAAAGATCGCCTGGAAGTAGAAACTGAAAGGACAACCAGCTGCCACAGAATTGCACATACCCGAGTATCCCAAAAATATGCGCATGCCAGGTGTGTTCAGAATAGCAACGACTGTAATACTGCCATCCATGTTCCCTATCCAACCAAGTGGCNCAGCTGCCACAGAATTGCACATACCCGAGTATCCCAAAAATATGCGCATGCCAGGTGTGTTCAGAATAGCAACGACTGTAATACTGCCATCCATGTTCCCTATCCAACCAAGTGGCTACTAGACAATCACCCACAAGACCGAGGTAAATGCAAATTGCCCAAGATCCCAAGAGTTACAATGAATGAGTGGATGCTTCCAAACGGTCCATTCTGTACTTTTTGTAGCTATCTTTGGTGATTGCCAATAGAGCTGAACAACCGTATCTTGAAGACAGCTACTAAACCCCGAAACACCCGAGAAAATCTATGCAACCGCCAAATCCTTAATCCCTAAATCCCTAAATCGACTCTTAAGCCTAAACCCCCAGAAAACACTGCATGCACGCATAAGCCCATTGAGTCCAAAGCCTCAGCCCAGAATCCTCATCCCTGAACTCCAAAGCCACAACGAAGGAAAAAATCTTGAACCCTTTTTTCTGCCCAGACTTTGCTGATCCCTGAACCCTAAAGGCCCTAAACCCTGAAGGCAAACTCTAAACCTGTAAAACCCTAAACCCAAACTACCCAAACCTTGAACCCCAGATCAGAAACAGCTGTTTCGTCCTGGAGGCTCTTCTGCGAAGCGCTCCCTCTCTTCCTCTTCGGCAAGCAGCTCCTTTAAAGACACGCGGTCCTGAGCAGCTGAGCAGGGCTCTTTTGCTGCTTGCTTCTTGTGGGTTTCGAGTTTGCTCTGAGTGGGAATTACGAAGCCTTTGCGGCGCTGTTGGGGTGGGGCTGGGGGGGGCACTTGGACTGCTCACCTTGGCGGACAGGCGGGTTCAAAAGGTCTTTCATCTGTGGGCATATCTCTGTCTGAATCCTTGTGCCCTCTTCGCACTCCGCTGCCTTCTTCTCTTCCGTGGTCTTGCTGGAGACAGCGCCCGGCTTCGCAACTTTGGACTTGCGGCCAAAGGATGCCATGGCTCATCGCAAACAGAAGCGCAACCTTGACTTCTGAGGTTTCGGGATCATCCTGTGCCATGTGGCTTGCAGGTCTGAGGTCTTGAACCCGCTAGGACTTCTAGGATGGGAGAGCACACCGAAAAAAGACGACTCCCACGCGAACTACATGGATCTACCCGGGGTCTGAAACTACACAGTGGGGGAAGTTCCTGCACGATGTTCCAGGGCCATCTGAAAGCTGCATGACGTGTCCCGAAGATCTTGAAAGCTAAGCCCTGATGTAACCTAGCAGTCCTAATGACACGTATACTATGCCATGCTATGCTCTACTCTACTCTACTATTGAACCCAGGCTCGGATCCTACTGTACCAATTATGCTACATACTACAACATACTGTACTAAATTGTCATGCTGCACTTCGCCATGCTATACCATACTGTAATAGAATACCTAAAAAAGCACAGCATGTCCCACGCCTCGACACGCTTCACTTGTATGGACAACACCTAGAGCCACGACTTGGGCGCATGCATACTCGTCGCTCTGAAGCAGCCGAGCAATGTATCGCACGGATACAGCCAACGGCTGCAACTCCTGTTCAGGGCTGAGTTCGAAACTTCCTCTAGCGCTTGAACGGCTACCTGACTCACGAAACGACGAGCATACTATTCCGAGGTCCGACAGTTCTGTGACATTACGCGGTATTCTGACGGCAGACTGCTCGGGACAGATGGATTGCTCGAGATTCCGAACCCCAAATAAACGACAGCTGCACCAAGTTGTGTTTGTCTTCGGCCTCTCGGCAATGCAAGAAGCTGTGAAGTTCAGCTGGCATTGCGGTGCAGTGCCATATCAAGCTTGCGATATGCATGTATACACTATGTCACTATGTCTACACTATGTCACCGTGTATACACAGAGAATTCCCTAAAGAGAGAGACTTGCTAACTCCCCGTTGGCCTCGTCCGTGTCCGTGTCTGTGCGCGTCCGGGCTCTCGGCCGGGCCCTTGGGACTTGGGACGCAGCAAGTGCAGAGTCCGGTGTATGCTATCGCTCGCAGCTTGCCCGGGGGGGGGGGAAGCTGCTAAGAATCGGAGGTCGGAGGGGGGCGGAATGTTCCCCACAGAATCGATTTTATCGCAGCAAGATCTGGCACACGCAACCAAGGAAGAGCCACTGGGAGACCGATAGAAGTGACTCCAAGATAAGAGCAGCGCTCCGCATCTTCCCCTTCTGCATCGGCCTCAGCATGGGTAACGTCAACTCCGGCGCTGTGTCCCCTCCCCACACGATGGCAGTGCCGAGACGAACTGTCGTGTCGGAGCCGAAGGAAGCCAGGTGCGTGCTGGCCCTACTCCGAGGCAACATGAGCTGCAAACAGCTTTTCTTGAATTTCTCGCAAGCCGGCACGCAGGAGCTCCCCTCCTTCTCTACGGTATCTTCTTGCCAACTGCAACGTTAGCCGCTTCTGGGCTTGCTTCGGGACCAAGCACGCGGCCGTTCCTTCCTCTGCTTCCTACTGCTCTGTGACACAGGCGACACATTTCTTCTTAGCTTGAGCGTTCCTTCCATTCCTCTCAATTTTTGCCTGTAGTTACTCCTAAATCCATACCCACGACAACCACGACCGCAACAGACTACCACTGTCGCCCCTCTTCCTGATCCTGTGCTCCTTCACCGCGGCATCGACGACCATGACAACTGCAAAAATACGGCTAGCGACCACGGCAGCAGCAGCCACTGCCGTTGCAACTGCTGTCGTCGCTCTTTGTAAAGACTCACTGTTCAGCTCACCCACAGCTACCACCCACCGTCACTTATCACCATCGTAATCATCATCATGATGCTCCTCGTCGTAATCGTCATCACTATTGCCTGCCAGCCGCTTGCTCTTTGCTTGCTGGTGGTGCTGGCCGCTGTTTCTGCGGAGGAGCAGCAGCAGAAGGAAGGACCGAGAAACGACAGCATTGAAGCGTGATGCGCTCCTAGGCTTGCGGATGACTTGCGACTTTCACTTTCCCGAACGGCTAGCTACAGTACTGCACCAAGATGCACCCAAGTCAGAAAGAAAGACTTGACAACCCCTGGCCAACAACAGAAACCTGAAAGAATGGAAATTGAATCATCGGGCAATCCCCTCTTTCGGAGTATCTTGAGATGCCACCTTGCCTCCGGAGGTTTGGCATCGGATTCGGCTGTGGCCTTCAGGCGAGCAAGAAGCATCAGCGAAGCGGTCGACACATTTGCGGTAGATCAGCAAAGAATCCCTCATGCCATGCATCCGATATACCGCGCCCCAGAAACCCTGAACCCATCCCCATATAGAATCCCATAGTCCTAGAGTCTAAGCCTTTTAACCTGGAACCTCTTCTTTCAAAGAAGAGAAGAGACAAAAGAATAAGAACCCCCAAAAGAAGCCCAAAGCAAAGCAGAGCAAAGTTCTGACTCTCGGCGGGAGCCTCGGCCTCTTCCTCGGCTTCAGCGGCCGCTTCCTCCTCGGGTCGCGGCAGCGGCGGGAGCTCCGGTGCACCTGCCTGGGACTCTGGGACTGGGTGCGTCGGAAGGAGCGGGAGTGGGGCGTGAAGATTTAGCGCATTTTTGTGTCTGGCAAGATTTCGGGTTTACGCTCTCGCAACTCGGGCAATCCAGACGAGGTCTTGGGCGCAAAGTGCTTTGACTGGCCGGAGTTGTCTAGGAGAGTGACCGTCTAGAGGTTTATGGGGTTGAGGATTTTAAGGAAAAGTCGGAAGGAGAGAAGGGAGAGGAGGGAGAGGAGGGAGAGGAGGGAGAAGAGGGAGAGGGAGAAGAGGGAGAGGAGGGAGAAGAGGGACTCGGTCGGAGAAGGCCCCTTCCTGAGCCCTTGGCCAGCACATTGCCAAGCCTGGACAACGCTTTTCGACAAGACTCTCGTGTCCGTGCGGCATCTTCGGCCCCGGCGCATCGCAAGAAGCAGCCCTCACTGTGGGATCGCGATCGCCAACTCGGCGGATGGGTGCGGAATGCACGCCAACAGGAAGCTGACCGGGTTTCTGAGAAGCCGGCTTGCCATGCGGCCAAGCTCTTGGATGACGGCGTGCGCATTCTGGCATGACAGTGGCTGTGTCGCCAAACGGTGACATGCCGAACATCAGTGAGAGCAGAGAGCTGATTTTGGTCCTGATTGCTTGCCAGCTTGCCAGCTTTGCGATGCCAGCCAGAGCAACAGGCAGGGCACTTTGGCCCCTTTGGCTTCTTCTCGACTTCATCGGCCTTCAGAGCTGACCTGCCCAAGTCGGAGTCTGATTTGCACCTCTGTGACTCGCAACGAGCAGTCGCAGCACGCTGATTTTCAAGGGCTTTCGAAAGAGTCGGGGTATCCGCTTGCTGGGCTGTCAGGACCGGGACTCTTCGGGCTCGCGCTTTGCGAGAGGGAACCGCTGTAGTCACCACTCGGGGCTTCGGAGAGCTGCAGGCTTTGCTGCATCTCAGGACTCTCCTCGGATTCCTTCGGCGCCTCCCTGTGCTCCTGGGGAGTATCAGAAGCCTCGTCGTAGAATTCAGAAGCTGTGTACTTCGTTGCAAGGCTGTCGGGATCCCTGGACTCGTCCGCAACCTCAGCATCAGCCTCCTCCTCTGCCTCGGCCGCGGCCTCTGTCTCTGTCTGAGCGCGGTCTTCTGAAACCTCCTCAACATCTGAGTCATTCTCATCCTCTCCCACCGAGGCCATGTGCTCCAGTCTTTTCATCTCAACTTCCACCCTCTTGTCAGCGAAAACCTGCAACTCCTCCACCTCCACACGGCCATTTCGATTCGCATCCAGCGACTGAAACAAGAGGCGCTGCTGCTCTAAGCTCAGCCAGTGCACCCCCATGTCCGTGAGCACCATATGGAAATCCCAGAAGCGCAAGCTTCGAGGCCGGGGAGGGGGGTAATATGCGGCGCGTCCCTGGTTCTGCGCACTCCAGGCCCTGAAGTACGGCACGGACCTGTCAGCAAAGCGCCGGGCCCACACGTCCAGAACCCGCTGAACCTCCGTGGCCGCCTGCATCGGATCCCAGGAGAAGCGGGAGACCCAGTCGCTGAGGCTGATCCCGGCCTCCAATCAACGGCAAGCAAAGGTTGCTGAGAACTCCAGGACTAGGACTCGACTAAGACCACAGGAGTTGGGGTCGGGGCTGGCGGGGTGGAAGCTCAAGATGGTCGCAGATTGCCGGCCTCTGCATCTTGGCCTCCAATCACAGAGAAGATGACATCCATCTGCTCTCGGGTCAACCACATGATGCTTCCCGCATTGAGGATGCTGGCAAACTCCGATCTCGAGATCGACGCAGGGAGCATTCCTCCCTTCGCCTCTGCTTTGCAGCGCAATGTCTCTTTGATCTTCTTGGTCACGTGGAAAACATGATGTGTCCTGAGGTTTATTGGAACCCTTCGTGCTGCGTGACCCTAAACGGCCCTAAACAACGCTCATGGGTCCTCAAAGTTCCTGAGCCAACCTTCGCGAAGTGGCCTGCCGAGTCGATGACGAAGGCATCGGCCAAGCCCTCCTCCCAGCTTTCACCGCTTTCCTCATCTCCTTTGAAGCGCTCGTGCTGCAGAACCTGAAGGAGCATCTCTTCCTGAAAGCACAGGCTGGCTGCTGGAACCCATGGCAGGGTGACTTAGTGCCTGTTGTGTCGAACCCCGATAGCCAATCGCCCAAGTCGGAACCCGAAAACAACACCGCCCGACTTCTACGCAACTGCCTCCGGCTCGCGGAGCCAGTGGATGCCTGCTTCCCGCAAAGCCTCTCGAAGACCTTTCAGCCGAAGCTTCCGAGCGTCTCGGGGCCTTCCGATTTCGAGCTTCTCGGGGAGGGGAAGCTCACCGAGCTCTGACATCAAAAGGAAGTCGGCCCGAGAGTTCAAGCGCAGCATCGAGTCGCTCTGCAGCTCACGGCTTCCCCACTGGATGCTTTCCACGAGCATCGCACGACCGGAGTCATCTGCATCACAGGCCCTCTCCAGCTGACGCAGATCATGGCGCTTCTCCAAGTGAAGCGGTCGCCAGTCGTACTTCAAATTCTCTACGAGCCGGTGGAAGTGCAGCCTCAGAGGCGCTCAGTGTGGCGCTCAACTCCCGGGCCCACCGTGAGCCTCCCCATGTTCCCATTCCCCTGCCGAGCGGCTCCCGGATCTTCCCGAAGCCTTGGCAACAGATCGAAGAATCGAAGACAGAAAGCAGGGACGGCAGAGCCCTGGAATGCACTGGAGCCCTGTCCGAGGGGCCCATGCGATCGGCCAGCTGCTTGGAGGAAAAGCGCGGGAGCTTGGCAAAGGGACTCCGAAAGCAGAGGCGGACCGAAACAGGCGCCAGCTTGGACAGTACCTGCAGGGCCGCACTCCAGTTCGATGTCTGTTGCTCCAAACTCTAAGATCCCTTCCTGTTGCCTCGAGCAGTCTACCCGATCCTCGTTACCACTTCTCGGGAACTGGGAGGCCAAGAATCCCCCACCTGATCGCTGCGAAGGGCCTGCAAAGACTTTTCCTGGATAGATTTCTTTTCCCCGGGAGGTCCGAGCACCACGGCCAGGAGCTCGAAGCCTTCGCAAAGCCCGTGGTTAGCTGCACGGCTGCAGTCGGGAACGGCTGCCACGAAGAGCTGCTCCCCGTGGCCGCCCCTCAGCTCGATCTCCCGTGGCAGCTCCTGGGCCACGGTGACCCCCTCTGCAGAAACCGAAGCGCCTCGCTCCAACTGCCGCAGGCAGCCGGTGAGGACCTCGGCAAAGTCCACTTTCAAGCCGCTGCTTCTCATGGCTTTGCGCACCACAGCTTCTGCCTCCTGGGACTCTGCAGCACATTCCAAGAAGACGTTGGTGGCAAAGGTTACTCCCGATTCCGGATTGGGATCTTCACTCAACAGCCTCACGGCCTCCACGACGATCTTCGACACAGGGGCCCTGAACTGACCGCGTTCCCGAATCAAGGACTCCTGAAGTCCATAACGCGTCGCTGTAACGATAGCCTGCCGGAGTTGCAGCCACTCGTTCTGGCGCTGCAGAAGCTGTGTAAGCGCGAAGTTCTTGACGGTGAAGCACACCCGCCAAGTGGTCTTCACTCCGCGGAAGTACTCCACCCAAACCGCCTCTTCCGAATCCCCTGGCATACCAAGGGGCCTGTCTGTAAGAACGGCAGTTCTAGATGCCAAACCCTTGAGCAATGAGACATTGCTCACCTTCTCCAAATTAGGTCGCTCATCTCTGGAACCTTTTCGCCAGGTCGAGATGCACTTCTCGGCCTTCGTCTGGGCTTTTGGGCCCCTGTGGCTTGGCTGATGGAAGCGATCCATTCGGGCGACTTTTGCCTAGGACCGGCGCGATGGTATAGATCTCTTTTGCCGAGCTAGGCTATAACTTGCTGATACATCGAACTACTCGTCGTAGTTTTATGGCCGAGGCCTGGCACGAACATGCACGAACTCTACTCTCGGCGTGTGCTGCTATCAGCTACAGAAATATGGATATGGACTTTCAAGAGTGGACTGGACGATGGCCCAGCACATGCATTAGTACGGCTGCGTACACACAGGGCCATTGCATGCAAAGAGCCCGGCGGACAATCCACCGAAGACTTGCAAAAGTGAGCCGCTGCTGGCACCCTAGGGTCGTGCTCCTTAGGGCTGAGCTAACTTGGAACGGGCCGTGGGCGCACAGGGGTGTCAAAACACGTGGTCGGTGACATGTTGGTCGGCCGGGCACCTGAAAGGCCACCTCTCCTCCGGGCAGCTGCAAGACCTTCTGCCTCAGGCTGCGACTACGACTTGACGGCAACTCTCCGAGCCGCACCGGATCTCCTCAGCCACTGGCGCTTCGAAGCTGCCGCGGGCATCCCCTGTGCTCCAAGAGCCCGAACCTCAGCCGCGGCTTGCGAAGCCCAATCAAGCGGTAGAGCAGTCTGGCACCCATCACCACTCAGCGAACCCCATGAGAGCCCAGCGCGCTGCCCGCGCCGTCTTGGCCGCATCAAGCAACAGAGCGCCCTGGCGGCGCTTGGGGCGCACAGCAAGCTCATCCTGTCCGGAGCTTGGACACTTGAAACCACACATGCAATGTACACTCGCCGATATGTCGAGGGCTGAAGCGGGCTGGCCAACATCGTAAAACAATATCCCTTGCGGCCCTTCCTGCCTGAGTTCTTTCGACTTAGGTCGCTTGCCTGAACAACTCCCGCCTGCCCACTCGGGCAGAATAGATGTCAAAGCCACCTGAAGCTGAACCTACTGACGAGCAACTTTTTCGAATCAACCTAACAAAGAATCAGGAGCACCTGAAACGACGCACGCGGCATGAGAGTAAAGACAATGTCGGCGGTCGGGAGGTAGACTTCGCACGTGCGGAATCTAGATATGCGCGAAAACAAACCACCTTCAAGTGGTAACACTCCGACCAGCTTGTCTAGCACTTCTTTTCGCAGTGATCGTTTGACCGATCTCGGGCTTACGCGACAGCTGCGGGTAACGAGAATGCAAGGAGCTGGCAGGTACTACAATGAGTTCAGCTCCGACATTCCTGCCTAACACGAATTGACAAGCCTCGTCGTCGATTCCCAGCGAGTCCAGGGTGATGCCGTCGTCATGCAAGAGAATGCCATTGAAGTAGAGGTCCTTGCTTCGGAGTTCCAGGTCCCTCAACACACTGGCAGGGCCTGCCTGCCGCAGGAAGGGAACGCCGTACAACTCGGTGATGAAGCCTGGCAGATCATCGCGACTCTTTGACTTCTCTTGAGTCGTGCTCGGGATCTCTGAGACTCTAAGGGCATGGCCCTTCACATTCTGGATGCTGTCCCGAGGCTCGCAAGGCAGCCGTCGGGGCACCGCCTGTGAACAAAGGCCAGCGACCAAAATCACGTGAAGACCTGCAGGTACATAGTCTGTGTTGTCCAGCCTTGTGCGTCGCTGGAAGCAAAGAGGGATCTATGTGGATGACTAAGTACATGCGGGTGTTATCTGGAGCCCAACACATGAGATGGCCTGCTTCGTGCATACCACAAGACCGAGTACCCCGCGCAAACGCAAGTTGCGATGCGGCAAGGTTTCCAAGCATCAAGGGGAACCTGTAAAAATGCCCCTCACTCCTCATTTGGGGGGGTCGGGGTCATCAAAGCTCAAGCAAGTTCATGTGAGGTTTCTTGCTGAAAGCCAGCAGGATCGTCCTATAGGAAACGGAATACTTGCGACTGGAAACATCGCTTCCCAAGCTGCCAAAGCAAAATCCCCAGCCTTGGGCAACCAAACTAACCAAACCCTGCCGTTGGTTGGGTCAGGTCGGAGGCAAGAATTCCTTTTCTTCCGACATGCATCGGAGGGTGTCCAGGGCCGGGCCAACTTGAAACTGAGGCTCCGACACCCGAGGACTCCATAAACTAAAGGCTCGGAAGGTACTGCTGCAAGTCCTTCGATCCTAAGGAACCGGAAGCTGCATGGTTCCACTCCTGTTCCTGTGGCTTTCTGACACAAAACCCCCACTAATCCAAAGCAGCTTCCTGTTGGGCACCGCGGCCCTTGAAACGAACCTACAGGCCTTCCCACAGACCCTCCAGGTCAAAGAAGGAGAAAAAAACTGGAGGGCTTCGTCGACCTCTCAGACGATCGGCTGCAGTCCGCGGCAGCATCGGGCTTGGCTTGCAGCCGCAAGCGGCATCTGTGGAGAGCTTATCAACATGTCGATAGACTCCAGAATTTTTTGAAATCAATCTTGATTAAGTCTACTTAAGTCATATCGAGTCTTAGAGTCTAAGTCTAAGTCTAAGTACATCAGGCAGTTCGAGCCCAGGGCCCAAGGCAAGCCAGGCCTACGAAGTGATCCTCGGCACTGTCCTGCGACGATAAGACCTGAGCCGCTCATCCCAGCACGCTGGGCTTAGGGTGCAAAGGAACATTCTGGACCCTCGCATGTTCCGCGCAACTTTCGTGCAGCATCGCTATTTTCCCTCACGGCGTCGACTGCGGGGTGCGCGAGGAACTGCGAGTGTCCCAGAAGTGTGTCGCCCAACGACCACCTTCCACATCCTCGATGGCGCCTTGCACATATTATGAGACTCTGGGTATACAGGTTCCACCAATGCATAATCCCGCGCGCGGCACTCTGCACCTCGGCTTCTTTTTTCAAGGAGTGTGTCCAGGAGATCACGGCTGCCAGCCTGAGACCCAAACCCACGAACCTCAAGCAAGGGAAGCCAAGTCTCACTTCGCACTGCCAACCTCTGCTGCTGGCGCTGGAGCGAGGAAATCGAAGATGCCTGCATACTTTTCCGTAAATACTATAGGTACATCTGGCGATCTTCATCGTGAACACACATAAGTGTCCAAGTTGCCCGTGTCAAAGTTCGCTTCCATCTCGGTCATTGCTGCCTGCGTCGGAAGGGCTACGAGATGTTCAAGCGTCTGGCCACCTGGTAGGGTGCTCGGATACCTCTGCATTGCTGCGAAGCGCTTGAAGTGGCTGGCTGTCGCTGGCTCCTGGAGCCCGCGTGATAGCAGATGGCATCACGCGCGCCAAGCGACCGCCGCGCGCCTCTGCCAGGGCCTCCTTGGATGCGAGTCTCGTGCGCGGCGGCAGCGGCAGGCGCAACAGTTACAGGCGCGGCCACAGCCGCGGAAGGCAAGGCGGAAGCGCCGCAGCGCTGCAGCGCAGAACAGAGGCCCATGCGGCTCATGTGTGAGGAAGACAATTTCACTCGTTTGGGTTGCGGGGTAGGAACTAGACAACTCTCCTATTCAAGGCCTTGTAGCTCGCATCAGCCTAACACACATTTGGATGACACCATACCTTCGAATCTTTAACCGGAACAGATGTCTTGATGGGCAGCAGCGGATTGGTGCGAAGGACAAGGCTGCGAGACAAGTGCCAGCTGCCACTGCTCGGGTTTGGCGACGTCTGCTGAGGCCTGCACCGAAGCAGCAGCACCAGCAAAATCGCAGGAGTCGCACCACGGCGACCCTTCAGGAAAGTGGCACACCTGTGAAGGCTTTCACCACTGCAGTTGGCGAAGGACTCTGCGGCGCCCGAAGCTCCCCAGCAATCGTACGAGCTGGGTGCCATGCCCCATGCAAAGTGGGAGGGGCACCATCCAGGCCAAGGCAACCGCCAGAACTGCAAAATAAGCTTTCCGCCGCTTGATGGGTCTTACAGATCTGTCTCAGCACCTGCCAGCACTTGCTCCAGAACTGGTTCCAGAGGCTGGGCAGACGACCTGGCAGCAACTCTACATTGCAGCTGGCGGGTCCATGTGGCCACGTTTAACCGCCAGTGTTGGTCCAAGGTGCTGTCTTTCGTTCTCTTCGGCGGGAACCTCACGCCGACCCAAGCCGGACTCATTCCCTCAAACTGAACTCCGTTTGAGTCCAAGAGGCGGCGGTGCTGGCCTCGCTGTCCACGCTGGACTTGCGGATGGTCGCGGCCAATGCCATGACCTCTACCTCTCACGCTTGAAGCGGCAAGGCCCGCAAGGCTCACAGCGACGGCCGAAGCTTTGACTCACTGCCAGTCCCGAGCCTCGGAGCGGCGGGGGACCGGCCTTGATGGGCCGAAAGCAGAGCCGGAGCTGGAGCCGCAGAGCCGCAAGGCTGCAGAGGCGGTAAGTCTTGGCCAACCACTGCGACTCTGCCTGTGATTATGTCTGTGTGACCTGCAGGCTGGGCTTGCCTCGTGGTGTGCTACCGGAGAGCCCCAGGCGGCAAGCACCGTGGCGGCGTGCTTCTTGACGAGGCTCGAGCGGTCGCGCCTCAAATTCGCAGACAGAGCCGGGCGCTCCCCTGACAAGCGTTGGCTTTGGGCATTCCCTGAGCTTGAGGCAGGCAAGCCTGCACATCCTGAAGGTACGGCCTTAAACAGCTCTCTGCCAAAGCAATCAAAGTCAAGGCTTCCACTCATCCGAGCGCGCTGCAGTCCAACGTCGTGCCCCAGCCTCCCCCGTCACGAGCAACCGACCGCTTGCAAGGACTTCGCCAATGGAGAGTCGAGGCTGCCACAGGGCGAGGGCAGCACACGCCGCACTCTTCACATTGCGCCGACTGGCGAAAAAACAGGGAGACAGCAGTTGTCTTTCAACTTACCGCGACACCATGACTCGGAACGACACCATTCAATTTCAACTAGATCTCCACTACAGCGACTGTCTGCAGACGCCCCTTGAACTTTCTCAATCTACTTAAGACTCAAGCAGCCCCGCAAGAACGAGGCAGCCTGCTATTCAGCGACTCCAACCTTCGATCTTCGGCACACAGGGCTGGACAACCACATGACCGACACTGAAGAACACAAGGATTCTGCCCCCAGGATCTGTGCTGCCAAGGCTCTCGTAGCGCAAGCCGTCCACGCAGAGGCGCTGGGCCTGCATCGAGGAGCCGACTCTGAAGCTCTGCCGATGAACCGACACCGCAAGGTCTATTACAGAGGTTCTGGTGGCAGCCCTGTGTGTTCCCGGCAACCCCGTCTCGATGTACCTAAGGGCGGGACAGCTTCGGCCTTGTTTTCGACTGGGAACCTCGCAGCATCTCAACGAACATCCGCTGCTGCGACCGCGCTCTTGAGGCTCTGGCGTTTGCATGGCAAGGACTGCGGCATGTCGTACCTCCTGCACAAGGCCAGGGCATGGGTAATCGGATACCGGATTTCGAACATATTTTCCCTCTCTTCCACAGCCCTTAAGCCGGATGTGCAACCACTCCGGCCATCAAGGCAGGACACAGAACGACCGAACAGACTGCAAATTGCGAAAGCAACTTCGCCACAACTGCAGTGGCAGCAGCTGCAAGAGCAGGAGTCGCAAAAGCGATGCAGTAGTGATGATGACCACGAAAAACAAGACGACTGCAATGATCCTGACTGCAGACCACGCCTTTTGGTCACTCGCGGCGACAGGTGTACCACTCGGTCTTTCTCAGCAAGTTCGAGGGGGGCTTACAGCAAGGTGATGCAGACTCAAGGGCAGCGGAAACCATCCTCGTCTGCGACGCCTGACACTCCATCCTCGCCATCTGATTACCATCCGTGCTTTTACTGCCCAAGAACCAAAATCCCCGGGTGCACAAGAAGCACTGATGGGAAGGAGATTCTCGCTCATTTTGGCTTCGAGCCGATCACCCAAAACCTGCTGCTCTAAACCACAAATCCTCCGGACATACTCAGAATGTCTGTATGTATGCAAGTACGTATGTATGTCTGCAAGTATGTCTCTATCTGTATGCATGCATGGATGCACGTGAAGTGTGTCATGTTTTTGAAATTTTGCTGTCTTGTATCGCACTGGATTACTGCATTGCCCTGAGTATATTGCATGGTAGGTGTGCATGCACACATGCAAACGAAGACACAAGCATTAATATATACATGTAACATGTATGATCATGTGTGCATGTGTACAGTTGTATTAGCATGACTATGCTTCTTTGCAGTCATACATGCCTGCATGCATGCATGCATGCATGCAGGCAGGCAGGCAGGCAGGCGGGCAGGCAGGCAGGCAGGCGGGCAGGCAGGCACGCATGCATACGCATGCAGTTGAAGACGTCTCCGTGTGGGCAAGCATGACCTGAAAAAAAGCTATGTCAGCGACGTGAAATAACAACTCTGGACTTGTGCGGCCATGAATCAGTGGACCATCACGAACAGCAAGCGGCCAGCCTGGCACCATCACAGGGAATGTCAGCACAGGACAAACGCCTCACATCAAAGTTCATACTCCCTGCCACACCTTCTTAAGGGAATGGGCTAAGCTGGGGTGCAAGCTCCACCGTCCCGTTTGTTTGGAGATTTGTCTACAAAAACAAGATCTCCTCGAGGCCAGCTACCCTCCTCTGCTACAGGCCCTCAAGACAGCATTACAACCGCCGTCTTCCGGGGCTGTTGTGTAAGCTCGAATCCCCTGGGACTGCACGACTGCACGCGCCTGTATTGAATATCGCCCCGTTGCAAAACATGGCACATATGGAAAGAAAGATTTACTGCAGCGAACCAAGCTCAACAGCAGGTTGTTCAGTTCTCCGTCTAGGGTACGGAAGCGGTAGCAGCTAACACATCGCATCCAAACATGCCCTGCTTGATATCTGTATGTCGTCCTGTGCCCGAGAGATGGCGCTCCCAGAATCTAGATGCTTTTTTCGGGAAGAGGCGCGTGTCGGATCCGTCTCATTGGGATCCTCGCGGGTCAGAGCCTCAGTCGATGCGCGGGGCCATCCGCCCGCTTGCAACATCCTCCCAAGCTGCAGCTCTAGTACCGTGCTTTTGGTTGGCTATTCCTGGACCTTCCGAACCATCTTCATAGGTGCCTTAAGCTCCGCCCTGGCACTCACTAACCTGGCCACATGTAGTGCCCCCTTCCTCACGATGGCCTCCATGGGCCTGGTACTCTGTGCACCCAAGAGGTATCGGGTGATAAAGGCCATATCCTGCTTGAAGGTCTTCGCATCCACATCGAGGACGCGGAACTCGTGGGTTGGATTCTCGATCCTCGCTGACCGACAGAAGCCCCACAAAGTGGAATGGAAGGGCACGCGGATCCCCTGGACGGAAGCGATGTTCTGTGTGGAAGACAACACAATGTCGAGGGCAACTTTGTTGGGATCCTCGATGGGCTGCAAGGCTTTCACCAATCGGATCGCGACGTCCATAACCTCCAAGTGAGTTAGGTTATTGAGTCGCGTCACATCATAGACAGCCGCAGTACACAAGGACGCCTGCATGACAGACTCCATGGCAGCCGCTGTCAGAAGCCGGCCGTTGATGAGGTTTGCGAAGAAAGGCTTCGCTTTCTGGTTCTTTGCCCGGCAACGCGCCAGCTGCTGTGTGAGTCGCGGGTCTCGAAGCTCACTGGCAACCAGGATGCGGCGAGTGCCACTCGGCCGCTTCTCGCCAAAGTACTTGGGATCTTGGGTCTCGGAAGGGACCCAAGCGTATTCCCAGACCACCTGCTCCGCCATGATTGCCCGCAGCTCTTCTGACACCTCCGGCTTCTCTTCGCTCGCCTTCACTTCATCAAATCGTGCCACTTCTTTCTTGGCAGCAGATGCACGAATCTGCTGATCGGATTGCCCGAGGCTGTTGAGGAGCTTGTAGGCGATCTTGCTGCCGTGATCATCCCCCACCTGCACAAAGAGCCGCAAGGCCTCGTAACCTGCCGTGATGCATCGATCCCGATCCTGCAAGAGCATCCGGCAGTTGGCGATGAGTTGCAGGGCAATGGCCTCACCACGAAGGTCTTTGACCTCCTTGAAAAGTGCCTGGGCCTCCTCTGCAGACTGCAAGGCATTCATTGGATCGGGCCGTGGCTGCACCAACAAAGCCGTGGCCAGCGCCTGCAACGCCGTGGCCTCGGCGTCCGTGAGGCCATCGGCCCGGAAAGCCCGGCTCGCCTGGTGGAGCCTCGTCACCGCCTCGGCGGAGGTCAAGTCCATCTTGCCCAGCACCAGGAGCCCCATGCCCGAGCCATCCAAGCCTTGCGCAGCCTCGTGGATGGTCGCTCGGCTGCCCGCATGCGTCTTCGCCTTGTGTGCCAAGAAGTCCGCCAATGCCAGGCGGCAACGGTCTACGGAGGCGCCGCCGCTACCCTTCAGTGCCTCCTGCACCAGTTGGGGCAGGCTGGGCACCTGCGCCTCTGCGTCGAAAGCTTCTGCAGCAGGAGGCTCTGATCGCAGCCGCCGAATCATGTCGAAGGTTCCTTGCAGATGGCTCACAGAACTGGAAACCTCTTTGGCCAGGCTCAGCGCCTCTTTGTAGCACTTCAAGGCCCGGTTGGAGTTGTCTCGCATAAGGTGCAGGTGCGCGAGGACGTCGAGAAGCTGGATTTGCTGCTGTTGTTGGCCCTCTGCTTTGCATTCAAAAAGGAGGTCCTGCACGGTCTGGAGGGTTGCTGCAAATCCATCAGTGCTTGTCTCCGAGAAGAGCGGGCCCACAGCACGCGACAGAGAGATCTGCGCCCAGGAGGCAGCCGCCCTCAGCTTCAGCACCGCGAGAATCCCGTCCTTGGCATTGCGCGCCCGGAAATATTCGAGGGCCTCAAAGGCAGCCATGGCCCCATATCTGCCCCCACATCTTTCCAACTTCTATCGAGCCAGAAGACACCAAGAGATACAAAAAGAGAAGAAAGGAATGGAGCACACGGAATCCCAACTGAACGAGACTTTCCAGGTCTTGCAAGCTTCTGCAAGTTCCGCCCTCAGCAGTCGCAGCCTTGCCTCTGTCGGCGCAGCCAGGAGTCAGAGCCATCCTTCAAGGACCGGAGGCCACAAATCACCGAGAACGTGGTCGCCGGTTTGAAACAAAGGGCAACAGTCAAAAGCAGCAGTGTACCTGTGGTTTCGGCTAGGCCGCCGACCCAGTCACCCCGGCGCGGCCTCGGCGAGCAGCTCCCAGCGCCCTGGACGAGCCGGGGAGCGAGAACAACATAGTGGTTGCAAACGGATGCAATAACAAGAAAGACAACGTGAACAAGCGGTCGAACATTTCAAACTTCGCCGGAAGTGCACATTCCCGTTAGACTCAGACATGTGGGTTCAGTCATGGCTTGTCGTGCTAGTACCGACAAAAGCGCTGTGCTGTAAGAGTCTCAGTGTGGAAGAGTCTGCGTGCGAACTGTGCAGCTTTGGGGTTCGGGTTGTGTGATGGCTTGATGCTGGATGCCGGGATGAGACGAAAGCTTTGCCAAGCTTGTGATGACCAGCATTGCATGCGATGGACTGTGCTAGAGAGAATCCTGCTCACCAGGCGAAGCAAAGGAGCACAAAGGCCAAAGTAATCCCCACAACTGCAGCCCCTACACATGCAAGCTTCTACCATTCCCTGTGCTTCGCCTCGCTGTGCCGTCTGGCTTGCCTGATTGGAGCCCGAGATACTTTTTCCAATAACTATAACTTTGATAGCAGTCAAGACGAATCATCAAGAAGTGTGAGTCAGGTCTTCAGTCAAATGCAAAGGACCGTGGCATCCCCGAAAAGCCATGTGCACAGTGCTGCGAATAGGTGTTGTGAGCATTGCACATGCCAACTCTATGGCTACAACTATGACTAGGAGAGAACATGTTTACCCAAAGCCTGTCTGCTTTCCGACAGCAGCGCATAACGCCAGACCTGTCACAGCCCACACTGCTTGGTGCATAACTCACCTGGTGAAATGGATCTGGTACCAGGCAGCGATTGGGAACTTTAGGAAATCTGGGGCACAGAAATACGTCAGGTATAAACTGGGAGTGAGACTACCAAAGACTACCAAGGCAGTCACAAACCCCGTAGATTCCTCGGGTTCCCTTTGTTAGCTTCCCACGAACAGCCCTTGATCTGAAGAAGCCTTGTGGGAGCCCGACTGCCTCTTGACAGAGACTGGTGTTACACATGTGCGAACTCAGGACTGGCTCCCAACCAAACCTCACTATGAGGATTTATCGGAACACACGGTCTCATCACGCAATTCTAGATCCAAAGGGACTGCGTATGCACGGTCAATCATATTAAACGTATCCCAATGGTCACCCGCCGCTTCTTCGGAGCGGATACGGCTTCAGCCTGAACAGGCGCCTGTGTAGAAGAGGATGAAGGCTTCGGCCATTGGCCATTCTTCTGCCACTGTGCAGCGGGCAATCTCCAAGCTCTTGTCTGGGCATTTGAAGTGTATAGTATTGTTGCTAATTCGCAGATCCCTGTGAGACCCGCCGGATAACCCAAAGTCCAGCGCTGGACTTCAATAGGAAGCTGCGGAAGCTGCCAGCACTTCAAGCAAGGGTTGAAGTTGAAGTATTCATAGCAGTTCGATTAAAGCAAAGCACCTGAAGCGGAGACGAACCTGTTTTTCACCTCATGAGGTCTCGTCCGCACCTCGTGTAAGGGAGCGGTCACGGTGCCCAGTTGCCAGTAGGTCCTCTGAAGCGGCAATCGGAACCTTCGGCTGCTTTTTGTTGCTGAGGACCCAAATCTGCTCTTGCACAAGTGTTGCTCTCGGTGGTCGCAAAACCAGCATGTGCCCCCTTCATCAGAATGTAGGGAAGGGATTATCCGTAGCGCGTTTCCTTCGCAGCGCGCCCTCATGCAGCCTTCTGTGAAGCAAGCTCTTCAGCCACAGCAAATTGAGCATGCCTGGATGACGTGGCCCAACACCGAAGCCTTCATGTTTGTCGGATGGCAAACTCTTCGGGTTCAGTGAAGTAGCAGTTGCAAAGCATAAAATCGTATCATCAGCCCAAGCTCTGGCTCTGATCTTGCACTCTCTTCGTGCTTCAAGTGCCTCGCGCACCACATGCAAAGCCTCCTTGTTGCCCAGGTCCGACAGACTCACTGCCAGCAAGTGCCGGCACGCCAGCGTGTCGGGGTGATACGTGCCCGATGCTTCCTTCCTTGCTGTCAGTTCCTTTTGGCTCCCGCATGGCATGTCAGTTCCTGCTTGGATCCGGATGGGCCCAACTGCTTTGTTCGTGTCTTCAGCACCACCTGATTCATGCAAGCATCCTCGTCCCTGCCACATTGCAACAAGCAACGGACCAGATCACTTTGGGCCGCGAGGATCTTTCACCTCGGTTCGAGCTAACAGGACCTCCTGGAACCATTGCAATGCCTCCTCGTCTCTGCCAAGCTCCATGAAGTACAAAGCCCTGCCATGCGCTGCTGTGAGAGTCATCGGTTGTTGTGCCCCGATGTTTTCTTGTCGGCAGTCTGGAGCCGGGTGAGCGACGGCATGGCTCAGTGGGTAGGGCTTGACGAACTGCAAGAAAAACACTCTTGCAAAACGCATCGCGAATCTTTGGCATGCACTGGCTCTCATGCAGGGTGCTACTGTACGCTTGTTTCTCGGCGGTGTGCGATGGAACCGGATTCTGTCCATGATGAGTGCGGCTGAGAGGGGGGCTATACGGCGGCAGCAGTATCAGCAACATCTTGGCAAAATGCAGCATCAATCAAGGGTCCGGAGGAAAGCAGCCTCACACCACTCGTGGGGGTAATGTTGGGCGATGAGCGCAGTTTGAGGGGTGAGGCGCTGCAATTTCATAGTCAAGTCTGAGACATTCGCAAAACACGTGCCTTCACCTCAGAGGCAGGATGGACCGGCAGAGCCGACTCCGGCTTCCAACTTTTCGAGGATGCTTTTCCTATGGACAGGTTTCTTGATTGCAGGGTACAGAGGAGGTGTGTGTGCCTCAAATAGTGGCCCAGCATCCTGTGGCAGCAGGCAGCGAGCAGCACAGGCATGCCACATTGCTTCTGTCAGCCAGCTGCTCCTTGTAGCTGCTACATTGTAGCTGCTGGTCAGTGCCGGCGTGTCTTCACAACAGAGCAACCACAGGAACACACATGAGGCCATGGGCTCAATGGGCTCACTATCTGAGCCAATCTCGCGGGGCGGTTGTAGAGCACCTGCACCCAAGCGCTAAAAAACAGCGGGGCACCGAGTCGCCATCATTAAGCATTATCTCGATGAGCTCAGCGGCCTGAAGTCTGAAGCTGCTCCAAGCGCAGCTCCCGCTGCTCCCGCTCTTCCGAAACACTGTCGCGTCCGAGCCCGAGGCGCTGGAAGCCGCCGCAGCGGGGCCGAGGCTGGCGGCCAACTGAGCAAAACGAACAAAGGAAGTCAGACGTCAGAGCCCCAACTTTTCAAATTTCCCACAAGAGAGCGCAGTCTTAAGAAGGACTTCTCTCGCCTGGCCTGGCAGGCCTTCGCACGCATGGACCAGTCCTTGCTCTGGAGTCCCTGGGCAAGCGGACTTTCTGACTTTTGGAGAAACAGCGAGATGAGCGGTCCAAGTTTGGAGAGGCTCCTTTCCGGCCGAGCGTGCCGTCAGTTTTTTTTGGGACAGTCCTGTAAAGCATGGACTTTGCCATGTTCGGAACCACTGGTCCCGGCGACGCAGCCCTCACTCAATTTTGCAGACCGAGAACTTTCCAGCGGCCTGCAGACATATTTTCAGCAAGAACGCTGTGGTCAAATCCAACACAGCAGCACATCCCACAAACGCAGAAAAAGCAGGAGGGAGGGAGAGGAGAGACACAGGCACAGGAAGAGCGGAAGAGAAGGAAACCATGAACAACCCAAGCATGGAGGCATGTAGACACACGTGACAAGCAGCAAGCATGCCCGAGCCGTTCGCCAGCCTCGTGCCGAGAAAATCCGGAGCAGGCCGAGAATCAGCTGCGTGCCGAAGAAACCTTGCATCAAGGCTTGACTTAGTGCTCACTTCGGGAGTCGCGTTTCTCTTCGAGCTCACAGTCTTTCCAGAGACCTACACCAAGAGGAGAGGGTGCTGATCAAAAGTTCAAGCCTTCGCCGAAGAGGAATGCAAGCCTTGACCTGCCTTGTTCCTGCACTCGCATGCACGTGGCTTTTTCAACGAGTGCGATTGCCGCTCTGTGCAAGGCTTAGGAGCAAGTCCCCTAAGCTTCTGAACTCTAGGAATCAGAATCAAGGCCGCCGATGCTCAAACCAGCACCGTAAGGGCCACATAGGGAGCACACTCCTTGCAGGAAAGCTCAGGTGAGACCTCGGTGCAGCACGTCCCAAAATCCTGTTTCTTGAAACAGCCTGGACTCTTGCCGGAAGCTCCGAGGATGACACGTTCCACTTGTCATGCCACTGGTCTCCGTAGTACTGCTGGTACTCCGCCATGCTGTACACCTCATCCCCAGCCCCAAGCCCCTTGAAAAGCCTACACCCCAGACCCTTTTTTGCTGCAGGCTTGCCCCACATCTCCCCAAACAAATCTCCCCTTAGAAGATCGCACGCGCCTTGCCGTCCTGGGCGAGACGGAGCTGAGTGGCCTCGGGGCTGCCCTTGTACATGGGCTCCCAGGTGCTGGGGAAGTGCCTCGAAGGCTCAGGATGCAGGGTGCTTTTGGGGTTGCGGCTCTCATAACTCGGCCCGAGTTTAGGGATTTTTGTGCCTCCCACCTAGCTTGGCAGGAGGAAGTCAGCGAGCAAAGTCCCGGCAAATACAGAGGACTAGGGTGCAGCGGCTACGGTTGTGGAATTAGGTTGGGGTTCAGGCTTGTGACTCTTCTGTGCTCTTGCTAGGTCTCGTGCCTTGAGAATTGGTTGGCCGTGTAGGCTCGCCTGTCGTTGGAGATCTTCTTCTCGAGTGGGCTGTCCAACCACTGGTTCATCCAGGCTCCTCATCAACTCAGACATACATACATACATATATATATATATAACTATATATGTATATGCATATGCATATGCATATGTACATGTATGTATATGTATATGTATATTATGTATCTCTAAACTCGGCTTCTAAGAGCTCCGGGCCTTCTCCATAGTGCTGGAGGAACTCGCTTGCGGTGTAAGGCTTGACATCCAGGGCATACCGTCGTACCAGACCTTCCGGAAGGAAAACCCCACGCCCCTTCACGAAGTAACAAGCATCTCCTCAAAAGCCTCCCCCCCCCCCGAACAAAAAAAAANGCCCCTTCACGAAGTAACAAGCATCTCCTCAAAAGTCTCCCCCACCCCCCAACAATAAAAAAGGCATCTCTCTCTCTCTCTCTCTGTCTCTCTTGACGATCTCTGGCCTGCAAGATCTTGGACGACCGCCTCCTTAGAGGCTTCCGCGATGGCCACGGACTGGCCCCGCTTCGCGTTCTCGAGGTACGTGGTCTATCAGGGAAAGTATATAGCATGTAAAGAGAACCTAAGACCTCGAACAATACTCAAAGACTCTTCTGAACTTCTATGGCTCGCGTGGAAAGAACAGTAATGGTGAGGAGTGCACATGGCATAAAGACTCTCAATGACTCAGAGCATACCCAGGAGCCTTGAATGTGGCTGCGTTCGCTCCAGCTTGGGCAAGCTGGATAGACGTAGTCTGAGCCAGGGACTTGGCGAAGCCAAGCTCGTAATAGCCGTACATCACCTCTGGATGGACGGAAATTCGGCATTGGCACTTGTGTACCGCCCTTGCCTTGTAGAGCTCCCTCAACTGGTCGGGCTCCGCCTGCTTCGCTGGAAGAGCTCGCAGATTTTGCTTCGGAATCTTTGGCACAGGAATGCTGTGGGGCTGGGGATGGTAGCATGACCTATAAGGAGTGTGCTCGTGACCACTCGCAATCCGTGGTCCCCGGCTCCACCTTCTTCAAGGCCAGGAGGTGCATCATGGTTCGTGCCTGGTCCTTCGGGAGGCCAAGGCCACCACCCCTGGCCGGAGCTCTCCGAAACGTGAAGATGGTGATGCAGTGAACCAAGGATTTCTTTGCCGTCAAGTGCAGACTGAGGCACAGCGTGTAGGAAGCCGACAGGGCCCAGTAGAGTTGCTGCAACTTCTCCCCGGCCACATGCTGCTCCGCCAGGAGGAAGATCTGAGAACGGATCTCTGGCAAGGAAAGATCGATCGAGCCTTTGTCCGACAGGGTGTCCTGCGAGTAACACTCATGCAATTGAAAAAAGGGAAAAGTAGTACTTCCAATGACACTATGGTTTTTAGCGTTTAGCAGTGACTGCGGGGCTTGATTCACGTCTGCCGGGTCCTTCAAAGACTGGAGGTTTCGGATTTCCACTCCACAATGGGCAAGCGCATTCCAATGCCTGCTGACAAACTCTCATGGGCTCCAGACATGGCGACAAGTAACAAGCATCCGTCTTTGCACTTGGGGACGGGCTGGCTGGCCGCATCAGCTGCCTCGCTCGCCGTCATTGCCAGGCCGTTAGACGACACAAGCCTAGGCTGAGGCCCTGCGAACATCTCGCAGCGCTCCCTTTCTCGAGGCCAAAGTTGCAACCGGACCACCAATCCTCCAGCTCCTTCTGTTGCAAAGCCCATGCCGGCAGGACAAGCAGCACCCAGGTGGCCCAGGTCCTCAGATCGCAGCACTGGCATCCACCGGTGTGATCCTTGCACCGGTCGCCACCTTCCACTGGAAACAACATTCAACTTTCTGCGGAGAGCAAGCCAAGTGTCTTGAAACCCATGGCAACGTAATACAAGAAACAATCTGGCTAGTGGGATATAGGATCGTGCCTGAGCTTAAAACGGCTGCGCTCCATCAGCCGATGAGGGCCAGAGAGCCAAGATAATCCAAGCACAGCGCTGAAAACAAGCAAACAGGGGAGGAGGGCCGATGAGTCCCACCCACAAACTCCTCGGCATTTCGCACTTTGAAGTGCGGCAGACAAAAGGAAAAGCGAGATGGACAGGAAGGATCAAGGGGGAGCCAAGGCGCACCAGAGCACCACGAGGATCCGAGCCTGAACTCCAGAACCCCCCCCCCTCCTCTCATAAATACATACACATACATATCATAGATATATACATATATATATTATATTTGTATATTGTATGTATGGATATGGATTTGAGGTTTCGGCGCTCACACTCGGACAAGTCTCTCACTTCCTTCAGAAGTGCGAGGCCAGCCTCCACCACTGAACCTGCAGAGCGCTTGCCCCAGGAAGCTGGCGATCCAGAGGATGTACGCGGAGCAGAGCCAATCCTGGGAAGTCTTTTGAAAAAAACCGGGTGTGATCCGATGTCAGCTGGCCTGATGTAATGTGGTATTGATTCGGTATTATGCAACAAGGTGAGGCACAACATGGAGTTTGAATATGTACATGCAGTATATGCATACATGCACATACATAGAGACGGACAAAGACAGCGAGAGAGAGAGAGAGAGAGCGAGCGAGAGAGACAGAGAGAGAGAGAGAGAGAGAGCGTGAGAGCCCGAACGAGACAGGATGCACGTGCATATTGTGGAAAGATTGCGGGCCAGGTCACGAGGGCTCCCATGAGAGCACCGTTGGTTGGATAGGCCATGGCTTTCACCGCCTGCGCCACAAGCACCCACGGCATCACCGCGCCGGCCAAAGCCTGAAGAAGGCTCGCATGCACACACAGAGACAAACACACACGCACACACACACACACAAACACACACACACACAGACGGGGACACGGACACGGACGGAATGAGCGTGGTCCCCCTCTGCGTTGGCTTGGCCTGGACCTGGCCAGAGGTTGTGAGGAAGCGCAGGACGTTGTCCTCGAATTGCTGCAGGACAGGGGCCACAAGATTCACAGAAGCGTCTCCTTAGCCACGAAGGTCGCAAGGCCCAGGGCGGCACTCAGCATCAAGCCTGCCTCTGCCAGGCACAGGTCGCGAGGTGAACGTGAAGACTTCAACTCTCGTCTTACCGGTAAGAGATCGCCCTCCATCAAACCCTGCAACTATGTGAACTGCAGGCAAGATCTGCTTTTCTCTCCACAGGAGGAGGATCGTCGGCCACATTTCGGCCTTCCGCCTCCCCTCGGACTCAGACATCACCTGCTGGTATGCTTGCCAGCTTGGCGTGAATATCACGTACAATCGCGGCATTGTGACTGTCGATCTCGAAGATCCGCAGGGCCTGGCGAAGGCAGCTCTCCGCTTCCTCATTCTTTCCCAGGACCAGGTGCACGGATCCCAGGGCCTTCAGCGTCCGAGCAACTTGTGAGGACTGCGAGCCATGGAGCCGTCGCTCCAGGTAGTGCACGTCGTTCAGGTACTGCAGCGCGTCTTCATGTCGACCGAGCTTGATGTAGAGGAGGGACATGTCACGCTTCACGTCTACAACTTGGGGATCTTCCTCACCAAGGTGTTCTGCAGCGCTCTCTGCCACCTGCAATGCCTCCAGAGCTTCTGCCTCCCGCTTGTCAGCCTCAAGCCAGCCAGCCACTTGGCAGCTACACTTCATGAGCAAGGCCGTCTTCTGCGGCTCTTCATGCTGAAGGATTGACACGACAGCCTGCACCGTTTCCACGGCTGCCTCCAATCTGTTGGCTGCCCTTTCAGCCTCTGCGACCTGCATTCTGATTCTAAGAGTGGGCTCCGCTGCCTTGCCATCAACATGATCGTGCACCTCCCAGGCTTCAGAGAGATGATCGATCGCTTTCTCGAAGTCTCCCTTCTGGGAGGCTACCTGACCAAGCAGAAGATGCACATGTGCGGCTTCTTCATCGAGCTCTCCTCGCGTTTCACGGCCCAAGCGTGCAGCTTCCATGAGCGTCTTCCCGGCGGCCTCCAGCTGGCCCTGTGCAAGCTGCAGCGACCCCTCAGCCAGCAAGAGATCTGCCTGCAGTCGCAGATGCTGCGGATCATCATAGATCCCTCCATTGCAGAGCTCACGCGCCTGAGCCAGGTGCTCCCGGGCTTGCAAAAAGTAAGCTCCTTGCCCGTAGGCTTCGGCCAGTGCAGCCTGAGCCTGGATGAGAGGCTGCAAAGGGAACTCATGCAGATGCGCCAGGACTCGTTGCAGCGTGAGCTCTTTCATTCGGCACTCGATCACTGCGTCCGCATCGCCCTCCTTCTTCAGCTGCTTGGCTTTCTCGGACAAAATCTCCAGCTGCTCCAAGGGGTGCAGGCTCTCGTCGACGAGCTCTGCGGCCGCGGACTCGAAGGGCTTACATCGCATGGCGGCAGGAGGCACAGGAGGCTGGTGGAGGCTTCCTGGCAAATGCCCACTTTGAGATCGAACTGTGTCGTGTCTGTGCTTCAGAACAGCCCCCGCTTTATTTGTGGTTGTCTTGGCATCTTCTTAGAATCACCCTGGCCAGGCCCACGGACTTCGAGCCTTTCTCAGCGCACGTCGGGGTCCTCAGAGTCAAACATCCCAGCTTTTTGCATCTTGCGTGTCTGACCCTATTCTTCTCTCGACTCAACACTGGTGCTCTTTGCTCTTGATTTGCTACATCCTCTCAACTTGACGAAGACAGCAAGTTACGGTTGCTGAACTGTTGATGCGTGTTTTGCCGTAGTTGTTCTTTGGGCTAACATCAAACTGCCTCAACGGCGGGGTTCAAGCCGACAAAAGCCAAGTCTCCGACAAGCTTGCGATTCAAGCATATGGCATAACAGTTCTAAGCATCTAAGACTCTAAGCATCAGCTTCATGAACCAGAGCCACTCTGCATCGACAACCGAAACACTCGCTCGTCCTGGCAATCCCATAAGGCTCATATTCTACAGTGACAGAAAGGACCGGAGGTCATCCAATTTCACGAGGGAAGCACACTGACCGAGTATTCAGCGAAGTCTCGCCGGCAAGTAAGAGGCACTGCAGAAACTGTCGTAACAGTCGTAACAGCAAGAAATAGCGAAACACTACTGTCACGCCGCAGTCGGCGAAGCTGATGAAGCAACAGCAGTGGCACGAGTAAGATTGGACCTCGATAGCACTTGCAAGCGTCATGCAGTACCCGTTTTCACTCATGCAATCACTAGATCGGTGTGACCGATGCCTGCAAGCCCCGCAGAACCACCTGCCGGGCAGATCTGGATGTAGACCTCCAAGAAGTGCCACTTTCTCAGCCCGGGCCCGACATGGGCGGTGCTTACAGACCCACGGCTCCGCGTGCAGGCGAATGGCAAGGGCGTGAAGGAGCCGTCATCGCGCAAAGCCTGGGCCAGCAAGACCTGCGTCGACGTCGCCAGCGACTCTGCCACCTTTGGGAGAACAGGCTGAGGAGTGATCGCAGGGCTTGAGGCTTGATCCTGCCTGAGATGTGGCAAAGCCAAGCTGAAAGGTGAGGCTGTAGGCAGCACTTACGATGGCTCCTTGCTGCGCGGCATGCCTGGAAGAGCACACCCAACTCATCTCTCAGCTCTGAGGTTTTGCGTTTTGGAGGAGAGCGCCTGGCCAGGAATGTGAAGCAGAAGACTTTGCCCCAATTCCTCACGATCATCACCTGGGAGGGTGCAAGGGTGCCAAGCCCCCGAAGCTCTGTGCTCCTCTATAAATCATCCCTTTTTCCCTTGCGACCCGGGGGCGCCCGCGGTGGTGACGAAGCGACGAAGTGCCGCCGAGACGCTGGCCCATCGCGGAGCCCTGCTATACAAGTCCCCATCAAGCAGGCTTAATGCGCCAAACAGCCGCCTTGACGCGCTGAAGAGGGCTCGCAGCTTCCAGGAGATGCAGATGACGCCGGCAAACTGCGCAGCAACCTCAGTGGAGTGAAACGTCGGGTGAGAAGTGAATCCCACAACGGGATGAACAAACAAGTAGCGGTGGCCACGGCCGCACCGGCGCAGCCCCAGCCCAGTGCGAATATCAGCAGCGGGTCCAGAAACACGTTCACGGCAGTGGCCAGCGCAGACGCTACCATTGGCGTCCTGCACGGGATGTTGGATTTGGCATCGGTGGGTGGAAATTTCTCCGACTGTAAGCTGCCAACGATGGCAGAGTTACCCAGAGTCACATAGAAAGCTGAGGCATGCTGAGGGCTAAGGCTATGCGGAAATTCACAGGCCCTATTGTTTATCGCTTGTGGCCTGCAGGTATGTGCATGCACATGTGCCAGTTTTCTTGCTAAAATCACAGTTGTTTCGGGGGTTCCTATACACACAAACTCTAAATCAAGCATCATCTTGCTGTAAATTCTCATGCACAGCTCTCTAAGATGCATTGCGGACCACCGAAACGTATGTGCAAAAACGTCCATCTTGGCACCCTATACAGGCGCGAACCTTGTGATCGCATATCTCACATCGGTCGCACATGCCACCCCACTATACAAGTGTACAACTTCATGAACGGCAGCGGCGAGGCAATTTGCCGTTACAAAGTGAGCAGACATCATGCACGCTCACGGAAGCACTGAGATGATTGCCTTCAAGCTTGCTGCATAAGCTTGAAGGGATCACAGGGTGAACACACCGGCGTGCGCCGCAGCCGATACACGGCATTGCGCACACTTTACCGCCTATTAAGTTATAGTCAACACCGTCATCTGTGCCTTGGGCATCTCGGAGCCCTCTCCAACCCCAGATTTCCCTTTACGGCAAAGATGTTGCCGATTGTCCATCCAAGATCTTACGTCTCGCAACCTCCAGTTAGGTGTTTGGTGCGTGGCACCGGTTGAACACTGGAAGACCTTTGCGCCGACAGGCGAAACCGGATCTCTCTCTCTCTCTGCCGTTGCATCCAGAGGGTCTAGCAGCGCCAGGCAACGCGTGAGGCTCAAGCCCTTGAGGCCCCACCGGATCCAAGGACATCAATATTGCTCCCAGGATCCGCTGCGGCCGCATCTGCCCATCTGCCCTCAGCTTCGTTGCGCCCTTCGAAGCATTTTGCTGCGAGGTTCTGGTGCAACCACTCAAAAGTCCCGTTCGGATCGAAGGAGTCGCTGCTGGCGATGGGCCGTCGAAGATACCACTCCGTGGCTGCGCCGATGCCCAGGTCAAGAAAGGGTGTGGCCGCTTGGGGCAGAGAACAACCACTCCTTCAAGCTTTCAAGTTTCATATGTTCAGCACTGCCGACATATACCAGTACCGGTACCTGGCTATGAAAATGCAAGTAACTTCGATCTCCAAGTACCGCACATGGCCACTAAGGTGTTCTATCTACAGCTCTAAAATGTCAGCCTTGCCGTCACCTAGAGTTCTCATGTTGACTTCTTGCACTTGCTCCAGAGATGCATCGGCCGTGTCCGAGGCCCATGCCACTTGTCAACAGTAAAGGACGAGGTTGCCATCCTCATGCATGTTGAAGAAACTCTGGCGCCAAGAAACTCCAACGATGCCTTTTTTTTAGCCTCATCGCCTCGCTCCCAGCGTCTCTGAACTTCCGTCCGTTTCCGATCTGCGAAAAGGATGTCTCAGGGGGGAGCTTTTCTGTGCAACGTCATGCGTGCATCCTGCGGGCCCAGGTTCTTCTGCAGCGTCTCATAAGTGTTCGTCAGCTCATAGGAGTCGGCGCCAGATGCCCATAGATGCCCCCATGAAGGGCTGGGCTCGCAAGCTTCGATGAACCGCAATCCGTCTTGCGCATCCGGCAATTCCGTAGACCCTCACTTCGCCGGGTTGCAAGTTGCTGCCTGGAAGTCCGTTCTTGAGTCACTGCAAGCGGACGATGGTCCGGATCGTGTAGTCACATGATTCATCTTCCAAGCCGGTGCAGCCTTGCCGGTCTCCTTTCTCAGGAATGCTGCTCCCATGGCTGGGTCGTACATTGGAGGTGCTTGCTGGCACGGGCTGCTGCTGAACCTTGCCTGCCACAAGGCTTGAGCCGCTTGACATGAACGAAGAACGAGGGCGGTCATGGCCACCCCCCCGCTGACAGAGTGCACGCCATGTTCAACCACCTTCACCAATCTTCGCTGGGTGGAGAGGCAGCTGATTTACGCTACGACACACGACCCTGCCTTATCCTGGAAACCAAGAACTGCTCAAGAAGCTCCGTCAGAGAAGCTGCTGTCGTCAACAAGAGGGTACAGTAGCAATGGCACGACAGGACCAGTCTGTCAGAAGCAACAACATGCAAAGAACACGTCTGCCTGGCATCGCCCAAACCGCGGCAGATGCCTGTCAGA
Source organism: Symbiodinium sp. clade A Y106 (assembly GCA_003297005.1). Classification (NCBI taxonomy): domain Eukaryota; class Dinophyceae; order Suessiales; family Symbiodiniaceae; genus Symbiodinium; species Symbiodinium sp. clade A. The sequence continues at coordinate 29,505 of BGNK01002572.1, read as the reverse complement.
GCTAGCAGCATTGAGCCTGAGGAGGCACCGGCGGGTGCTGCTCACAAGCAGGAAAGTACTCAGACCCTGTTCCACCATTGCTTTGCAAGCCACCGAAGGGTGCACCCAGCGCCCTGAAGCGTAGGTAAGCCACCGCTGGCCCAAACATCGACGAGGTTGGATCCACGCCTTTGCTGCAAGACTTGGCTGGAGACACGGAAGTAGGGCCTTACGGAAATCTCCAGTGCAAGCCATGGAACCCATACCCTGGATGGCAATGCCTGTGGCCACTCCAAATGTTGCCACCTCGAATGGTCTCACTGCAACTACAGTGCGTGGCTTCGCTCCCATCACATGTTTCCTGATGCCGCAGGCCTGCACGAAGCCCAGGAGAAGCGCTAACAAGACCACTGCAGACACTGCCTGCCGACAGATAGAGCCCGGAGCTTCCCTGCTCATCCATGCCCCACATTGCCCCGTGACGCCTCTCGCCGATCCTGCGGATGAAACATCAACTCCAAGTCTCCGTGTCTTGACTGTGGCAGGCGGCAGGTCCTCGGGAGACGTCGTCGCCACCAGAGACACAGTCACCCGCAGCAGTGGGTCCTGTCGCACGAGATTTATAGAGCCATAAACAAGAAATGAGATGCACTCTTCGAAGCAAGCATGGCAGTCATTGAAGGTCTTCGTCAGGGAGTACTGGGCAGAGACGGCGACGCCCATTCCTGCAATCGAAGGTTGTATACAGTTTTAGGGCAGTGATTTTTCCCGATTCCGCTTGCCTCCCAATGCGGCCACGCCCAAACGTCCGCAGCATGCAGTGTCAACGACAGTCGCCAGGGGTTCTGTCAGAAGCTGCGCGAAGGCCTCGCAGGGGCGGGCCGGGTGAGTTGTGATTGCGCGACGGAGTGGTTGGTTGCAAGCTAATCCTTTCCATGATCGAAGTGTAGAATACACTTGTGTGAAAGCACAGATTGGGCACGATTGCTTGACATGGCCCGGCCCCACCGGTAGGGCAATGCCAACGAAGCGCCGGTCCAGCTGCCAACGGGCTTCGGCCACGGCATCCTTGTCGGCATCACGGACATTTTCCCCTGCACGAAGGGCCAGCGACCTGACCGGGTGTTCCAACATTTCAACTGTTCCACCCCCAACGTGCCCCATATTGTTTGCCTCCCTCGACCAGGAAAGGCCGCAAGCAGCGCCAGTGCTTTGGGCACCGCAGAAAAGCAACCGCCTCGCTCCTGCGGAATTTCAAGATCTCCCGCATTCCCCTCAGACTCTTCAAGTCTTCTACCCACCTGGTCATGTGCTCGCGGTGCCGGCTTCTTTGGCTCGACAGCACGGAGGAGAGGCGCCGCACGGATCCTGGAAGCCGCAGGGGCAGCCTGCATGCCCTTCAGACCTATAGCGTGGGGTTGGTGGCCGGTGTGGCTGGTGGCAGTTCTTGCAGTTTACAGCTCTTGCCGCGGCCCGCCCCGCCATTCTGTGCATTGGGCTGTCTGAACCGACGGCTGCAAGACTGTGCTGCCACACGCAAAGAAATTACCACGCAGGCAGCATTGAGGCACGTGCGCGTTCAATGAAGTCGAGCTGCCCATCCTGAGCGCCAGCAGCGATCGAGCCCCTGGTGCAATAAATGGAAGCCCTTCCTCCAGAGAAACACTTTTGCAGCGCACCGATGCGCACCAGCTTGGTCAAGTGGTTGTGAAAAGGAACGGAATTCGACGAGCTACAAGAGTGATGCTGATGCAAGTGATCCAGTGGTCTTGCACAGCTGCACTCCCTTCTATCAGCTTTCTTCCTTGGCTCCCTGCAGCCAAGTACAAACTCGGTGGTCTTCGGTCGTGTGCTGAAGACTGCTCGCAGTTGGGCGATTTGAAAGTTGTTGAAAGCATTCAAGGGCTGTCTAACTCTCAGTCCAACGTGCGAACACCACGCTTGAAACGACCTGTCAGATGTAAAACACTAACTAGATTCTAGTGTGTTTTTGGCACATGCGAAGCATCGCCATGCTGCCACACTTCCAGCCTCGGCTGAGAGACCGTCGCCTTTCGCGGCCTGGGCACGGAGAAAAGCAACGACCAGCGCATCCTCTCCCTCCCTCGCCGTCTGCAAGCCTCGGCTGGAACGGCTGCGAGCCCTGAGCAAGCGGCTTGCAGCTCTGGCGACTCGAAAGAATCCTCTGTTGAATGCTCCCGAGAAATGCAAGGCCTTTTCCAGATGAATCTCAGCACCTCTGCTAGTCGCGCCGGCTCTGACTCACACAGCGGACTCGGGCGGGAGATGCGGCACAGAGGCAGGGGTTCGCCGAAAAGCACCGAGCTCAGCCAGGTCTTGAGGCTGATGGGGCTCAGCAGAAAGGCACCTTTCAGAGCCCGCGACAGGCCTGCCGTTGGGCCTTCGGCACCAACCGGTTCTAGCAGGGCCAGGGAAAGCGTGCTCTGCGAAGGTCCTGGAGCTTCCGCCACCTCCACCTCGAGCACTTGGAGCATGATGCGCTGGGTCTTGGGTTGTAGGGCGACCAGACAAGACGGCTGATGGTTACAGAGGGATACCAGCAGGCCGAGGGTGTAGTGGGCAACCAGCACCAAGAGCCATGAGCATGTAAAGCAGCTGTAGAACATGAAGAGCGAGGGCAAGAGGAAAACCACAATTGACAGTAGGATGACTCCAATAAGCAACTGATCCAAGTCGAAGTTGTGGTGGTCACTCCGAGATCGAAGGACATTGTGCTTCCAACCCTGAAACAGCAAGCTCAACGTGTAGAGGGACCGTGTAGCCATCTTCCAGCACAAGCAGGTCCCCAGGTAGGCCACGAAGAGGGGCAGGGAGGCTATGGCGATCAAATCCATGGCACAAGCCACCAGGCCTGATAAGCCCAGGGAGAACCCAAACACAAAGAGAACAGAGTCGAAAGACCGGACGTAGTGGAGCGCCCACAGCATCCGGATTGCACCAGAAGCGGCCAACAGCACCTGCAATACCCAGCGGCCCCACAAAGAGAACATGGAGAGGAAGAGGTGTCCCGCGAATGAAGTTAGCTGTCGGTTCAGCTTGAAATCTGCAGGCGCGCCCATGAGCCAGGTCACCAGCCTGACGAGCTTTACCTCATAGGCCCACTGATGAAGCTTTGCAGGCGAAGGCAGCTTCTCATCGCCGCCCCAAGAAAAGTTTCCGCCAAAGAGGAAGAAGGCCAAGGCCAAGGCACCCAAAAGTGCATCGACCAGTGAGGAGAAGACCAACGCGGTCAGCACAAGACGGCTTACACGATGGCACCGCGTGTGGTCCCGGGCCCCGTCGGGCGACGAACAGCTTTGGCAAGCCAGCCATTGCGACTGAAGGTGCAGACGAATCTGAACCTGGCTGATCAGAGCACTCCGGTCCAATGGCAAGCTGAAGCAGCCAAGAAGAAGTCCGCTGAAGCTGCCGCAAACGGCACAAGCGCTACCCGCACAGCATAGCACCCAGCGGATGATGCCAACCGGGGGTCGCGCCGAGTGAGATTGAAAAGCTTCGGTGGCTTCCAACAGTTGAGGCGCGAGATCCAGCAAAGGCAATACAGCTTCTAGCTGGGTAGGCACAGACGAGGAAGCTCCCACGGCATCTAGCCACTTAGGCCGCGCACCGAAAACTGTTCCAGTCAAGACACCCCGTCGTGCGGGAAGATGATACACGACGACTTGGATCGAGGTTGGCGCGGGGATCTTTGCCCCAGACACGGAAACACGCACGGTCCGATTCTTATCGCGATGACTGCGGATCCAGGGCTTCTGGGTCCCAAGTTGCTCGGCAGACTCACCTCCCGCCTGGGAATCTCCCAGAATCGCGAGGCACGAGATCCCCTGCCCTTCGAAGACGGCGTTGAGCTTGAGAAGCTGTGGCTCGGCTTCAGAGATGGAGGATCGGATCGTGCAAGCCACAAAGGCTGCACACGGAGCCTCTCCAGCATCCTTCAATACATAGCCCTCTTCTGTGAGCCACCATCCAACCAACACTCCAGTCTGCTCGGCCGGGCTGGGCCAGAAGACTCGGAAGAGCATGGCATCGGGCTACAGATGAAAACAGCCGCCAACTAGATGCAGTCAAGACCGCACATGCCGTACATGCTGTGTGTACGCGTGCCGTAATTTCTGGTCTGCACTGAAAACATCGTCTCAAGCCGGCGAGACTATCGACACCGAGCGCCGGTGTGCAGGTGCACAGAATCCACACAAGCTCAAGTTGAATGTAATTGATGCACAAAGTTTATCTGTCCAAGACTGACAAGGTTGCAGTCATTCGTCCAAATGCGCCTGCGATCTCCACGTGGCGCTTGCCGGTCCTGAGCACAGGATTCGCTGATCTTAAGGTCGTAAACCTGTTGCCAACTGGACAGGGGACGGTCTGTTGCGAGAGCGGACCAAGAGGGGGGGTGGAAACAAGAGCTGCGTTTTCGGTGCGAGGTCGGCGTGACATGTACATGTAATTACTGTTCTGCAGCGTTGAAAGCGCCCGCCTATTTGTGAAAGCAGTAGAGAGTCATCAGAGCTCGGATTACTGGACAGACCTGCTGAAGAACCTGCTGTGCAAACCCTAGCACTAGCCCTCTAGACCGCGCACCTGGCGTGGCGACTTCCGCCGGCCAGGTGGTGTTGGTGGCGTGACGGGCCTACTATAACGGGCGCGCCAAAAGCGGCAAAAGTCGCAGGCTCCCCCCTGAGGTCCCCCCTGAGGTCCCCCTGCTGCCGCCTCTTCTTCCCCAGTTCAGCTTGCCTCTGCTCCGTGCAGTTCTGCATCTGCCTGCGTGCCGCACGCCAAAAACACAGATTCTTCAGCTCTAAACTGACACGGAGCGGACGGCGGACACCGCTCAGATCGGCACGCTGACGCTGCCGGCACCTGCATGGACATCCTGGGAGCGCTGCACAGCTTCTTCGACTCAGGGTCTCAGAGACCTTGAGGCAGCTACTGGCGGCCCAAAGGGGCGTCACCAGGGCCATGGAGGATCTCTTCCAGCAAAGACCCTCCGGGGAATGCCAGGGCTAAAGGCACCTGCCGAGACAGGAGAGAAAGCCCCGTCTGCGTCTGTCGCCCGATGCTTCCCTGCCTCTTTCGATAAAGGATCCGGTGCAGGTGCAGGTGCAGGTGCAGGTGCAGGAGGCGGCGGCGGAGGCGGCGGCGGTGGTGGTGATGCCCGCGCTGGCGCAGGTGGCGGTGCTGACGGGTGTGCTGGGCGCGCCGCCGTTCCTGGTGGCCGTGCTGACTGCCCCGGCGGCGCCGGCAGCTCCGGTGGCGTTTGCAGCTCCGGATGGTCTTGGTAGAAGACTGGCCAAGCAGAGTCATAAGCAAACATAAGCACCTGTACTGGTCTTGGCCCGTGTAGCAATCGTGACAGCGGTACCTGCACGCGTATAGCCCATGCCGAAGCCGCCGTCGCTCGGGGGCGTCACTGGAATGAGCAGATTCTTATCCTGCAGCCAGGGCAGCCCGCATGCAGCCGAGCTTGCTCGCGTCATGCTCAGCCCGCCTGAACCTGCACCAGGGGCGGCCTGCTTCCAGAGAGGCGTAAAGAAAGGTGGGCGCTCATAGAATGACTTCGGCGCTTGGCCTCTCCCCCTTCCGCCGCTTCGGCCGCTCGCTGAACGCCGCGGAGAGATCTTTGGGCGTGGGCCTGGCAGGGTAGCAGGGCAGCAAGGCAGCAGGGCAGAGGCTTCGCAGTCTGGAGCCATCTCTCCCCCACCTGTTCTCCGAGTTCTTGTCAAGCATTCGGCGGAAGAGCTGAGGAGGGAGCCTCCTCGGTTCACCGCGCGACATCTGACAGCGATCCACTTTATGGCTCTCTCCTTTCTGATGATTGCTGCTTTGTGCAAGCTGGGCTGCAGCTCTTTGATGTCGGCCGTAATTGACAGGAGCTTTTCGGACATGTCGCGGCTGTTCACCACGTCCTCCCAAAACAAAGGGCCTGCAGCCTCTGCCCAGCTTGCGCGAAGGATTCGGGTCCTGTGTCCAGGTTCGGCCACGCAGCAGCTTCAAGAGCAGCACGCCCAAAGAGAAGATGTCAAATGAACTACCCGGCCTGGGCAGCTACTTAGTCAAAAGGCCAAGCGCCTCTGGTGTTGTTCTGAGCTTCGGCCGGTCTTTTCAAACACTGGGCATGGCCAGAGCTGGGGATCCGGGAGGGGCAAACTCCGTCAGTCAGTGGCTCAAGACCTCGGACTACCACCTAAGGGCAAGGATAAAGGAGCGGCGCCTGTGGGAGCAACACCCCAAAGCGAGTCACCGGGACACGGATGCAGAACAGAGCGACGCTCTGAGAGGTAGCCTCTTGTAAAGCCCGCGGTCGGCCCAAGTTGTTGTGCGGCAGAGTCTGTCTTGGGCAGACAAGTGCTGGAAGTTTTCCAGCACCGATCCTGTCCGGGCTTCTGTGGAAGGGGTCTTGTACCCAGCCATAAAGATTTAGGTCTCGCCCTGGCTGGAAAGAACAGTTCTGTGGTTCGTGCTTTTGCTGGTCATGGATGTTGCCCTGCAGTTTGGTTTGTGTCGTCTCTCCGATCGTGTGTCGGACGGTTGTCGTTGTCTACCTGTTGAGTTCTCTTGTAGTCTTGTGCCGATGCGTGTAAGCACTTGTCCAGTGGTGGCTGTGCTTGACAATTTGCTTTGCTTCGAGGCACCGCGCGTGGGAAGATGAGCCAGTACATCCACAATCATCCATAGAATCTAGATCCAGCTGCTCAAACTCCCCTATTTAAAGACCCTCTAAGCTCCCCAGGTAAACCTTAAAAAACCCCTCAAAACCCTCTGCGAAGCCCCCAAAGAGCTGGGAGCCAGGCAGGCCGAAGTTCCGGACCTCCTTGGTCCGCACCTCCGGCGGAGCCCAGTCGAAGCGGATGCGAGTGTCCTCCACAGGGAACAACCGTTTAGGGCTTTGGGTGTTGTTTTTGTTTAACCGCTTTTCCTTTGGCAGTTAGCGTCTGGTCTTGGGTGTTCTCCCACCTAGCTAGGACGAGCCCGCATTGCTTCAGGGTTTCGGGCTTCGGCGCTCACACTCGGACGGACCAGAGGCATGTGGCTCGAGGTCTCTGATGAGGTGGCAACTGATTGATGAGGAGTTGTGGCCAAAACGCTTTGGGGGGGGGGGAGAGAGAGTTCCGCCGGCCCTTGAGTTCCAAAGAGTCCTTGCGCTCCCTCGGATTAGCTCAAGAGAAGCGCTGCTCTGCCAAAAAGCCCCCCAAAAAGTGCCAGGGCCTTGTCTTTGTTGCCCTGCCATGCGCAGCGAACTGCGATGTTGGGGTTCTTTTCCTGGTGGGCATCTGCCTGAAAGCTCTTGGGCTACTGGTTTCTTGGGGTTGCACCGGCCTTCTAAAGAAAAGCAAAAGATGACCTGGTGCACTGCAAGCTGCGGAAATCATGAAGCCAAGATCAATGACCTTCAGCTGGCACCCTTTTCCACGACCTTGAAGGAATATGTTGCAGCCTCGGGGTCAAGCGCTTGCAGATGCTGCACCCGCAGCGAATGTGCAGACGCCTAGCCCTAGAACCATTGGGCATCAACAGCACTAGAACAGGCCTCGGAAATCCCGATGCAATGCCTCAAATTTGGAAAGGTATAGGAGGCTATCCACACATTGCCTGCGGCAGCACCGGCTTTCTTTACGAACAGGAGATGGCAATCTGACTGCTTTGACCTTGATGCCCTCATGTGCCTGGTAATGGTTCGCTTCTCCACGAAGTCCAACGGCGGATTCGCATCGATCACAGACTGAAGAAGCTTGGCCTCCACCAGTTCCATAACAACCTGTACTCACATTCCGGATGCAGAAGGAGTGCACAGGGAGAAAATGAACCCAATGAGCCCATCTCAGGATGCCACGTAAGGCTCACGTGCCAATTTTGGCTCGAAGCTGTGTTTGGACCACCTCCGAGGGGGTCAAATTATCTGCGGCCCTCGAGGATGGATGGAGCAGCGAGCATCTGGGATGCCAACGCAAAGTCCGGATCTTCAAACTTCCGCCTGGAAGAGTGGCAGAATGGCCAGCCGAGAACGTGCTCAAGATCTCTGTTGTTGAACCGCACGCGAGCAGTGGCCCTCTAGCCTCGTGGCATCGAAGCTGACGTCGTCGTGTGCATCAAAGCCTGCCGAGCTGCATTCCCAGGAAAGCAACATTCGACACCCCAACCAACGAACAGACGGGATCTCGCATAACGCGGCTTAAGGCTTAAGGCCCGCAAGGAAAACCGGGGCGCACCAGTGTGATCCTCCAAATACTTCGCGAAGAGCTCCGCTCCTCACAGGGCAAGCTTCGACTTGCATAAAAACTGCTCACGGCTCGCCACATGTCTACAGCCCCCCCCCTCGTGCTACTGTCGATTGTTCGCTTTGTTTCTCCGCGCAGCCGGTCTCGTTTCCGACACATTTAGAACAACAGGTAGGTTTGCCCCACCCTCGTTGGCCAACCCGAGTTGCAAGGAGTGTTGGAGAAACCCGAACCCCAGATCGATGGATCTTTGACAACACCCTTTAGCAGCCAGCCCGGGCGGCAACAGCAGCGCAGCAGCAGCAGCAGTAAAAGAAGAAAGAGCAGGAATGATGCAAGTAGTCCTAGAAGCTCGTCAGCGTTGGATCACATCATGCTGTGGCTTCAGCTGCCCTCCCGAGCGCCTTTCTGGTCGTAGCGAGGGTCTTCAGTGTTGTGCAGGCACTTCATCGACCACTGTGCTTCGCGATGCAAAGCATAGACATGCCGATTTTGATTGGAGACCTGGTGCCAACTGCAGTTGCTCCTATGCCCGATCTGGCGCAACATCTCCTGCCCAGCGACTACCGGCAAGTTCTTGAACTTTGAAACTTTGACGGCGACCTCGCCTAGGGATCCTGAGACCTGAGCCACGGGCAACGTCTCTGCCTCCAACCGAATTCCTACGAGGCCAAGGGGCATCGCGGGCGCGGTAGACAACAGCCAAGCCACCCTCGCCCAGCTTCTCCTTCTCTGCGGGTATAGGGGTACTCCTCCCTGACTAGAGTTGGCGCCACACCAGACAGCGAGGGTCTGTGGCTGTATTGAATTCACGACGGCGTGGCCGTGACACACTACATAATACAGTATACACCCTTGCAAAAGCACGGATAACATTCATGGTATCTCTGCTTGGGCATGTCTGCATCGCATGGTCAGCTCGGCTGGGTCCCGTCCTCGTACTGCCAGCGCCCCGACTCTTGCGCAGGATTGTAAGCCTTGGCTTTGGAAAGCAAACCACGCAAGGCCTCCTCCCAAACGCTGAAACTTGCCAAGAAGCATCCGGTAGGTTGAAATATATCGTTAGAACCTTACGTCGAAGTCCGTGCTTCAAGGTCGAAGTGTGACTAACTCTCGGGATCGGACCGATCTAGTGTCTCTGCCTTTGTCTTTTTCTTTGAGAGGTATTAGCAGCTGAGAGCGATGATGTAGCACCTGCTGCTGTACACCCTCACACGTACACAGCCACAGCACTGCTTCTGCGAATCCCGACCTCCTCTTCCCCTTCCTTCAACTCCTTGAAGGGACGCTGGGCCTGTGAATAGCGGCTGTGCCGCGCACCGGTGCCTGACTTGAGTGGGCCAAGGGGAACATCCCGCCATGCCAAGCACGCATTGAAGAAAACGGATGCAGTAGATGTTGGTGGATGCGCTCCAAGGTACCGTTCCTTGAAGTGTCACGGACTCTGAGGACAACGTCTTGGCCTGAGGGCCCGCGGAGTGTGTGTACAGGCTTAGCCGCGAAAATGGAAAACTAAGGTCGATGCCCTTCTTGGTCCTCAGCTTCTTCACTACACGGGCAGGCTGCTCTGTGGCAAAAAGCAACCGAGTCACAGAACGAGCTTACAATGGCGATGAGAGACACCGCTGCTCGCCAATTGCACCTTGGTCGACTCCCCTCGCCGCTTGTGCATATGTCTTTTGGACCCGGAACGTGTCACTGGACTTCTTCGCTTCGGCTACATGGCTTGAGCATGACTGATGCCAAGAGGCCTGAGAGTCCGGAGCGCGGCCGATGCTGATGCTGGCACCGTTCCCCACCAGAGTGATCTGCTGCGAACCCCTGGAGACAGAGAGATGTCCCTTGCCTAAGCTTCCCAGGCCCTGATGTCAGCTTGGCGGCGACGGGCCCTCGATCACAAGCGAAAGCTCCAAAGCGGCCTGATCCTGACAAGGGAGCTCTGGAAACACCACGCCCCACTGCCCTCCTCCGTGCCCTGTGACGCACCTGCTTCGCTGGCAAGGCGCCATGGCCCGACATCTCAGTGAGCTTCCATCTACTTGGTCTCTTTGTAGAGCCCTGCGAATCCAGAGTTATCACAGAACATCCGTCGGCATGTGAGGGTAGGTCGGATAATGATGTCTACTTGGGTCTGGGTCGAGTACAACTCGATTAAGAGATACCTCTTCCATGTCATGGAATCTCGGAGGGGCCTTTTCGCACCCTGCAGTCGGAGCCCAAATGCAAAAGATTCAACTCTCTTGCGGCGACCATCAGACTCGTTACCATGATCGTCGTGTCTTTCTTGCTACCGCCGTCATGACCACAACCTTTGTCACTACTCTTCAAGTTTGCTGCTACCAAGATTGCCCTTGCTACTCATGAGAGCCCTCTGAGGCAGCGACCAGACCAAGACTCGCCGCGACCTGCGGAAACCCGCCCCTCAGAGGATGCACATGCATGTGCACCATGGTGTCGGGTGGCTGCCGGAAAGTACCTCTAAGGCTTCTGACCTTCACCATCACTACCCGTGCCATCGCAGTCATCGTCATCTTAGCCATTATCACCATCACAGTCTAAGGAACATAAACTCAAGGCCTCCATGGCTGCGCCGGAGCTTCAGGGAAGCCCTTCCGAAGTCGAGCCTGTTCTTCTCTCTTCCTAAACCCAAAAGCCGCAAACCTTCACAACCCTTCACCAGTTCACGATGTATGCGACCTGGGATTGTTCCCCAAACTCTGGTCTTATCAAACTGCTTGCTGCCGCTTTTGGGCCAAGGCCCCTCGTGCCACCCCTTAAGGGTGGCACATGGGGTCCAAAAGCAGCTGCCGGAAAGGGAAAGATGATCCCAATAATGGTCGAAGGGCTCATATAGTGAGAAATAAACATATGTCGAACACTGTCACAAGCGGGGACATAGATAGAGTAGCGCCGCTCTTCGGGAGCCCTCTGAGAAGAAGAGTTTGCAGTTCGGGAGAACGTTGCAGAAAGTGCGTTGTCCATTCAGGCCTTGTGGCCTCAGCATGTCGCATGTCCGCAATGGAACAACCACACAATCCTCATGCGCAGGCATACGGTGATACATGCGGCATGACGACAGCCTCCCTGGCAACACATGTGCCACCACACATGCTGACAACGGCGCTGTCGAACCACTCGTGAGGCGGGCGGGACGGGGCCCACCCCCTTTTCGAACAATGCTGCAGTCTTAAGGTAGGTCTTTTGGATGGTCTTTGGGATGTCAACTTTGGACCTTTCCCCGTGGCCCCATCACTTTGGAACAGGGCCAGTGCTACAGGCGTCGAACAAAGCCAGCACCGCTCCAAGGCCTGGAGTGGCTCCCATACGCCAGAAGCTTGCCAACGACTCTACCCCGACAGGTTTGCTTCCTCCGAAGTAAAGTCAGCACCACCCAACATCGACTTTACCCCACTGCCGCCTGACAGGTTTCAATCCTACAAGATAACGTCGGCATGGCCCAACAGCAACTTTATCCAAATCCTGGCTGACACCGTCCTCCGATGTCCTCCGGCAACTTTTCAAAGAGAAGAGCGTAAACCCTAGATTTTGATCCGAAGCCCTAACCCTTGGGCCCTCAAAGCAGACCAGACCGCAAGGCTTCAGGTGCCTCGATCTCCCTGCAGACCCTCGCCGAACGTGGCCTCGCCCTGGCCCTGCAAGACGTGGTCAGCCACCTTCAGGAGAGCCCAAACCTTTTCCCTCTTATAACTTATATATATATATAGAGAGAGAGAGAGCCCAAACCGGTTTTGAGGGTTTTGGGGCAACTGTAGGTCCGGTCTGAGACAGGTAAGGATAGGTTGAAGTGGGTGTATTGCCCCTGGCTTCCTTCCCCATACCGTCTCAACTCCAGCTCAGGATGCGAGAACTGAAAGTCCCGTGCTGGCATCCGAACAAAGCACACTCTTGGCAAGTTTCGACAACAACCCACTAGGCCGTGCCTTTCGACATTCACAATTCAATCTGAGACTGGTCTGGCCCCTGTATCTCAAACCACACCCAGCCATCATTTTCGACATGGCACTTGCTGCATCGCTCTTCGGGTTGAGCAACAGAAAACCTCTAGGACCGCGAAGCTTCAACACTCAACGATGTCTTTCGCTGACGCGAACGAGCGGCTGGACGGACGCACAAACTGCGACGTGAACCTCACAATCATCGTCTTCATAGCTCGGATACTGCGCGGAAGGATGCGTGTGCTCTGATTGTCCAAACAGCAAAGCCATTCGAATAATCTAAGTCACGATGAACGGCCATGTGTAGCAACGGGCATCAAGAGCGCGGCAATGTCGGCATGCCAAAGCAAGAACATCGAGAAAAAGTGTTGGTGTACATGCGCACAAATATTAACTACATGTTGTTTTGGTCTACATATACATATATACATGTGTTTAGTGATTTTGATTGACAGTGTGTGTGTGTTGTGCAACCCCGTGCAACACTTGCAACAATATACTTAATATGACTTAATCTGAGATACATCCATGTGCACACACAGAATCACGGCCCAAAGCCCTCTTCACAGATAAGTAGCCGTAGCCAGCCCCACACGCTCAAAAGATCGGGCCTCCCGAGGGGTGCTGCCCTTCAGGTCCTGGCAAAGGTGACAACGGGATAAGTGAGAACTTGCGGGCCTAACGGCAGCTGTTCACCTTGGCTTGGGATGCTGAGATCTGAAAACGAAGGAATCATCGATTCGGAGCGAAGAGCAATAAGCAGTTGCGGAATCCACGTGCATGTTGAAATTACTTTCGGAGCCGTGGACGGCCGCTCCTTTTGCTGGGCGTCTGCTCCCAAAGCCACGCACAGGCGGACCATGTCGCAGCTGCCCTGGAAAGCTGCCCAATGCAACCTCGGCATGGCAAAGCGCAAGAAGCCAGTGATTGCTTCCCAAATTTCAGGGAGAGTGAAGACCGTAGACTCGCTGGGGTTGCTGGGGGCTGAATCAGGGTCTTTGCAGCTACATGGCTCTTGAGTTTTGAAGGCTGGGACAGTCGAAGACAATTCGTGGCATGACTTGTCGGCTTCCTTCTCCGAGGCACGCCGACCACCCGCTGCGGTCCGTGCGGGCCAGGTTAGCTCGTGCTGCTGCCAAGACCTTCACCACCTCCGCCTGCATGGAAGGACAGCAGCCGCCACTGCAGTGGCAATAACAGTGGCGGCTGCAATCGCTAGGAGAATCGCAATCGCACTGCATGAATAGCGGTATCAATACTCAGCATCAACTGCTTGTGGTACTTGCAGGAAAGGAGAACCAATCGCATTAAAAAGCTGGACGTTGGCCTCTGGTAGTCCTCGAAATGCCACCAGTATATCAGACACGAACACACGCGCACACACACACACACCAACAGGGCCAATCCCGATACTTTACGCACATTAAGTCTAAGTCTAAATGATTCTGCTTGAACTCATGTGATGACTCAGTTGGTCCTCGCATAACCTCACGTAACTCACTAACTCATTGCTACTGAAGCGAGTACGGACAGCTGCCTTCAATAGGTGCATCTTCGTTCTTCGGTTTGTTTGGAGCCACGGTACCTCAAAGGACTTCACTGCGGGCAAGCAGCGTGGCCCGCGACCGTGGCATTGATCAGCGGAGTTTGCTTGAACACGTCAGCCTCATTCACCTCGGAGCCAGGCTCCGGTGAAGCTGCTTACTAACACCCCGCTTGGGAGCTGCTTTTGTATATAAAACACTTTGAAAACGGAAGAAGCAAAGCGAGGAGCATCCGCTCCTTCCTTCAGCAGCTCGGCGCAGCGCTGCAGGTCTCCAGCCGAAGCTGCGCTGCAGAGCGCAGGCCCGGAAGACATTCTGAGCTGCGGGTTTCGTGTTTGGGGCGTGGCTTCACCGGTAGCAAGATGCTCTCGATTGTGCTGGTGCTGAGGGATGCGACTCATGGAATTTTCTGATCTGTGAGTGATGTGCGCACATGTCCGTACTGCAGGCTTTGGATTAAGCAAAAGTCCGCGCAATTCCGTTCGAGGGTCATGAGCCCAACGCCGTTGAGCGTGTAAGCGGTTCGCGCAATGGAGGCTCCTGCTGCGGATGGCGAGCAGCGGGTGGAGCCTGCAGGCGAGCCGGAAGCAGTGGGCGGAACGGCCGTGATGGACGACGTCCCGGAGGAGAGAAGGCATCTTCATGAAGTTCGAGTTCTAGACGTGGAGGCTGAGCCAAACTACGCTGGAATGTCGGAAGGGATTGCAGAGGGGCACGGAAGCCCGGGAAACCAAGCTGAGTCTTCTCCGCCTCAGGATGGAGGGGACTCAGCCTCTGGTAGGCAGCCCACTCAAGCATCCACTTCGGACCTGGCTGGCTTGGGAGAGCAGGTTGTCCCTGCCGAGCGCTCTGCTTCTGTGGAACGGAGAACTGAAGATGTGAGTCAGGTCCAAAGATCGCTGAACTTCATGACGGGACTCTTGACTACTTTGACGGACCGGATGGTCCGAGTTGAGCAGTGGCAGTCAGCAGCGGGCTCCACGGCGGGTGGAGCGATGTTCTCGACTGGAGGAAGCTCGGCTATGACTCCGGTGACGCCTCATGTGAGCGGCCTTGGACGGACAGATATGGACCGCTTGAATCAGCAGCTTTCGCAGCTGCATGTGGGAAATGCGGGTGAAGAGAGGCCTACCGATTCGAGGCCCCTGGCGACCATGGACAAGATGATGCGGGGCACGTTCAGCAGTGACAGCAGTGAGACTGCTGCCAGAAGGGCCCAAGAAGTTCCTCGCGCCGTGCCGGGTGTGCTTTTGAATGATCCCATGGACGTGGACGCAGCTGGTCCGCAAGGCGGCGGCTCGGCTGGATCGCTGGATGCTGCTGAGGTGAAACAGACGGTGGAGTCTGTGATGAGGTCGCAAGCGCAGCATGGTGATCGCGGTGATCCTGGGACCCACCTGGCAGGGATGAAGATGACATCAAGTATGTCTTCAACTCAAAGAATGACTGAGCCTCCAGGTATGTCATCACCCCAAAGAATGAACGAGTTATCTAGTATGCCCTCACCTCAAAGAATGACTGAGCCTCCAGGTATATCCTCACCCCAAAGAATGAACGAGTCATCCAGTATCTCTTGGCCTCAAAGAATCTCGGAGCCACCAGGTATGTCACCGTCCTTGAGTATGCCCCCGCCTCAGAGGTCAATGGAGTTGTCGGGTATGACCTGGTCATCTGCAGCGAATCCACAAAGTATGTCACAGTGTTTGCGGGCTTGGAGTCACGGGATTCGTGGCCGGTGTCGGGCTTTTCAGGGCACTCAGGACCGAAGGCTTCCATGCCGGGGCCGTGCTCAGCGATGTGTGGAATCCCAAGCTGGGGCTCTACGCTACCAATGGGCTTCGAAGGAACTGGAGGTGCGTCTCAGGCCTGGTCTGGACATGGGCTTGAGAGAAGGGATGATGTTGTGGAGGGCGGCGAGCTTGGGAGATATGTGGGACCGAGTCGATTGGGTTTGTCTCAGGGGTCCCCTATGTCTGTGATGAATGTTCCACCGCCTCCTCCTCCGATTCCTACGGCATCGTGTGAAGTGGCTACAGGTCATGTCATCGGTGCTCCTCCTCATGGGCTAGTGTGTCTTCAGGGTGTGTGGCGACCGTATACCATGATCCAGGGCCAGATGGTGGTGCAATTTGAGTCTCAGGGAGTTACTTCTGGGACTACGGCGGGGGGAGGTGTTCCACCTCCACCTCCTTTGCCCCCAGCTCCTGGAACGCCTAAGGTTGGAACTACCAGTGGTGCATCATCAACTCCAGGGGGGACGCCGGTTCCGCCATGGACGCCAGAGACGAGTGTTCCTCCCCCTCCTGCGACATCGCCGGTTACTTCTATGGCAACTTCGGCGATAGAGGCAGGCACGAGCGAGGCGCCCTCGAAGCTGGTGACCAAGCTTCCGGTGCTGGCGAGTGCGCGTGGTGGGGACGCGGCGCTGATTGCGGGCGACTGGCTGGCACAGCTGGAACCTTCGATGTCGTCTTTGAGCTCAAGTGCGGCTCTGTGTGTGGTGGAGACAGCTCATGGACCGCGTGAAAGGCCTCTACACCACGTGGTTGGAAAGCGCCCCGGTGACCAGGCTGTCGCTGAGGCAGTCGGTGCTGAGCCAGAGGCCCCCTCAAGATCGACATCAGAGGGTGGAGCAGCGAGCGGCGGTTTTGCTGCTTGAGAGTCTTCCAGAAGAGCTCAGGCATGAAGTGGTGTCGGTGCGGGCGGTGACGGTCGAGGCCATGATCTTCTTGGTGCACTGCGCGTACCAGCCTGGAGGAGCGGGAGAGAAAGCGCACCTGCTTCAGTTCTTGACTTCTCCGGAGGTTGGGAGTGGTTTGGATGGTACGCTGCAGCTGGCAAGGAAGTGGGTGAGATTGCTGCGACGTGGGCGGGAACTGCAACTCGTCCTTCCAGATCCCTCTCTTCTATGTCGGGGGCTTGATCGTGTGGTGAGTGCTACTTTCTCGGGAAACAAGCATCCTTCGGCATCGTTCCGGATCGCTTCGTTCAAGTTGGAGCGCCAGCTGGACTACAAGGCCACCCTTGTGGATGCAGAGGACTATGCATACTTGGTGGTGGGCGAGTTGGAGGCTGCTTTGCTGGCGCAGCCTTTGCCGGCGCCACCAAAGGTGGCTCGAATGGACGATGCCAAAGCTGCGGAAGAGGCGTCGAAAGGAAAAGGAAAGTCGAAGCAACAGAGGCCATGCTGGAGCTGGCGGAAGTGGATGCAAGTACGGCAGCCGATGCATGTTCCAGCACTCTCCGCCGGGACCTGGTCGCTGCTGGGAGTGTGGGTCGGACAGCCACTCGGACAAGGGGGGAACCCAACAGGTGGCGGCGGCGGTGGCGGCCAAAGCCAAAATTCTTCGTCTTCGGTTCATGTCGCAGCTTCGTCCGCTACTACAACTTCGGATGGAGGTGGAAAAGGAGCAGGTGATGAGAAGCCCTCTCGGAAGAAGGGTGGTGGAAAAGCAAAAGACGCTGTGCGAAAGGCTGAGGAGAATGGGCAGGCCGAGGGGGGATCTACAGCGACAACAACCACGGCTCCCTCTTCTACGGCTCCGGCATCTTCGGCAGCTCCGGAGTCAGCGCCGGAGGAGTTCTTCGAGGAGGCAGCGAAGGCCCTGAAGTCTCTGAGACTTGCGCGAGCCACGCTGGATTGGATCTACTACGTGCTGCAGTGTGGAGGTGCTG
Organism: Symbiodinium sp. clade A Y106; assembly: GCA_003297005.1. Classification (NCBI taxonomy): domain Eukaryota; class Dinophyceae; order Suessiales; family Symbiodiniaceae; genus Symbiodinium; species Symbiodinium sp. clade A. Next base: position 12,114 of record BGNK01002572.1, on the reverse strand, counting down.
CCAGTACCAGAGCTCTGGTGGACTCGGGAGTCACTACCTCAATGAGGTCGGCTCGGTTGGTCTCCCTACTCGTCGGGTGCTTCTGGCAGAGGGCGAGGCGATGTTCTATCAGTTACCGGGTGGAACCCTTCTCACCAAGAAGAAAACCTCCCCGATCCTGGCGATGAGCGGCCTGATGGAGATTGGATGCCGGGTGTCATGGAGCAATGGGGAAGGTTGTAGGATAACTCATCCGACGAGGGGTTGGAGGAGAAGCTGGGGTTGGAGTTGATCTACGAGGCGGAAATGGTGAAAGTACGTCGTCGGGAAGCTGAGTTGGCGGTGAACAAGTTGGTGGAGACTTGTGGTCCGAAGGCCTGCTTGGATTGGAGCCTTGGTGAAAAGGCGGTGAAGGAGCTGCGCAGTGGAGTGGGGGTAGCCTGGGCGTGGCTGCATCGGATGTTCCCGGAAGCTCCTTCGTGGCTGATTCCAGCCGTTCCGTTGGTGGCCTCGATGGCTGGGGCGAAGGTGCCCTGGAACCGTCGGCAGCGCAAGAAGTGGAGGCAGGCTTCGGCGATTGGTGTGCATCTGTTTTGTGGAAGTGATCGCAGCACTTGGAAGTCTTCAGCGGAGGCAGTTTGTGTGGTCACGGTTGATCAGGCGGAGGACATCATGGCGGATGACACCTACGCGGCACTGCTGGACCTGGCCCTTACAGGCAAGGTGAAGACGGTTTTTGGGGGGCCTCCTTGCAGGACTTTTTCGGCGTTGAGAGCCTTTCGACCCGGTGGAGGGGGACCTCGGCCTCTACGCGATCGTGAAGGAGATGGCCGATGGGGTCGACAGGGTCTTGGAGAGTGGGAGACGTGGAGGGTCCGTCAGGATTCAATCATGATTTTTTCGGATGATCTTCTTGTGGATGGTGGCAGCTGCGGCGGGGAGGGCGCATCCCGAGGATCCGATGGAGTTCGGGAAGGCATCGACGTGGGCTCTGCCTGAGCATCAGGAGCTTACTTCCTTATGGGTGTTTCCGGAGGTCAAGTTTCTTGTCAAGGAGTTGGGGTGGTTTTGGTGGCAGTTTGACCAAGGTCCTCTAGGGCATCCTCGTCGAAAGCCTACACGAATACTGGCCTCAACCCCTTGGCCTCGTGAACTTCAAAACGTTCGTGGACCTTCTATGCTGCAGGAAGAGGAGCGGGACCATGATGGCAGTGGGTTTCGGTCTGCCACCTGGGCGGCTTGGGCCCCACAACTCAAGCAGGTGATCAAGTCTGAAGTGGAGGCAAGCTTGGCCGGAGCTACCCTGGAGCGCGTGATGAAGATGGACCAGGGCTTCTTGGACACCTGCAAAGGGATCATATTCCCTATCGTCGGGACTGTCGTGCGTGCCTGGCCGTGTCTTTCCGCGGCCACATTCATCGCCGGATTGTGGCTCCAGATGCCTGGTGCCTGTCTTTGGATGTGATTGGTCCTGCCCGTCAAGGAGATGATGAAGTTCTCAAGAGGGTGAAGTACGGTTTGATTGCCACTCTCGCCGTACCGGATGTCTAGGGGAAACTATTGCAGCCAAGCGAGCCAACCGAGGAGGATGATGGTCGAGGGGTTGGACCGGTGCTGCCGGAAGATCCTCTATGGGAAGACGGCGGTGAAGCTGATGACGAAGGCGAGGCCGAGAGTGCAGTGGAGAAGTCCCGCCGCGAAAAGGAGGAAGAGAAGTGGGCCACAATGGCTGCTAAGGAAACTTAAGGTCGAGGAGGTGAAGTTGGTGGAGGTGCCCTTCTTTGTGCCTTTGAGCTCCAAGGCGGCTCCAGAGGTGTTGGCGGCCACCAAGGAGATCCTTCTTCAAGTACGGCGACTGGGATTGGTGGTCCGGAGGGTTCACACGGATTGCGGCCGGGAGTTTGTCAACAAGGCATTTCGCGCCCTGTGTGCGGATCGGGACATGGTGAAAACGACTACTGGAGGTGACAACTTCCGATCCAACGGCCGTGTGGAGGCTTTGGTGGGAAGAGCCAAGAATGCAGTCCGGACCCTGCTCAGTGCTTCAACTCTGGGCCCGGAGGCGTGGTCGTTTGCTATGCGGCACTATGTGGCCCGAGTACAATGGTCGGTGGTGACGCAGCTTGGTGGACGCTATCCTCGACTACCTCCATTTGGGACCAAAGTCTTCGTGAAGAAGAGGTCTTGGCAGATGAAGAAGGAGGAGTTCGTGGAAAAGGTGGTGGCCGCTCGAATCCTGTGCCCTTCTTGTGATGTGGCCCGGGGTTTTCTGGTCAAGACGGCGGACGGCGGGTACCTCACTACGATGGTGGCGGTGGAGAATGTCAAGGAGGTGTCAAGGAGGTGTCGGGCGAATTCGAGGTGGATGCTGTCCCAGCAGTTGGAGCAGAGCCAGGAGCCCGTCATCGCATTCGGGGCAAGACGACCATGGCCATTGCTAAACTGGCTGAGGAGTGGGAGGAGATCTACGCGCGCAAGCTGGATCCCCAAGAAGAGGAGCATCTTATTCAGGACGAGGAGCTCGCAGAGGCCTTTTTGGAAGCAGGCGATTTCTCGCCCTCTGCCATCGACGACCTACTGGATGGCTTGTGGCTTGGCGAACTTCAGGTGCCCAACAGGCGCGCCCAGGCCTTTGATTATCGTTCGACGGTCTCAGCTCATGTGGCGGGAATGTTTCGCCATGGAGGAGTGGTGGGTGCAACCAATTTGGCACGCCAGCGACCTGCTTTGACAAAGTGTTTGGTGAAGGCTATGAAGCAACAGCTACCTCCAGGAACTACCTTCACTACGATTGCACTCAACTTCAACATGCCCATGCAGTGTCATCGCGATAGCAACAACAAACCTGGGGAGAAGGCCTTCTTGATGGGCCTCGGGGACTATGCGGGTGGAGGAATATGGTGCTATGATGATCATGCACGACAAGATGTGGTTTGGAAGAAATTCCAAGGACGATGGCTACCAGGACGAGTCCACGCCACGCACCACAACCTTGTTTCCTTTGACCCCTGTCGTCTTCATCAGCCGGAGCCCTGGGAGGGAAAACGAGTCACGCTCAGCGCCTACACGGTCAATTGCGACTGCAATTGTTCAGCTGCCAATCGTGATCTACTACAAGCTCTGGAGTTCCCTCTTCCGCAGCGGCAATTTCGGGCGCGGCCCGAAGGAGGAGAGACTGCGGAGGGTGGTGGTGGAGCAAAACGTGGAGCCAAAAGTTTGCGGCGGCCTGAGGGTGCTTTGCGGTCTTTGTGCTCTTCCTTTGCGAGTTGTACCTGCTTTGTGGATGACTCGGGCCCGGGGGAGGATCAGACCTTGGAATCTCTTCAAGTCGCTCGTGGAGAAAGTCAGGGTCAAGGTCGGTCAGCAGGCGACTTAGTTCCGGGGGAGGATCAGACATTGGAATCTCGTCAAGTTGCTCGTGGAGAAAGTCAGGGTCCCTTTCAGTGTATATGCAAAGGCTACGAGGTGGAGCCGTCGCTGTGTACATGTCAGGTGCCTGATCGCGTGGAGCGGAGTGGTCCCCAGCAGTTTTACATTGGCGATCCAGATCCAGTTCAAGAAAAACAGGTGGGAAGTGGAAGCCATGGCACCGAGGACGTTCAGGAGGGTGGCGACACTGGGGAAGTCTGGTGGCGTGAAGATTGGGGATGCTATGGGCCTCCCGAGATTTCCGTTCTCAAGGCAATGGACCCCGAGGATGTGACTGAGTACCACTTGGTTGGAACGGAGGTGCCTTTGGAAGTCGGCTGGGAGCTGCTTGATGAGTACGTGATCGTTTGCGTCTAGCCTTGGTTCAGGAGGAGTACGTTGAGAGGGAGCATATACTTCGTCGAGGAGAGGAAGGTGAAGTTGTGCACGGGCCTCTTCATCGTTGGAGTGTGGGACGTGCTGATCTTGAGGAAACTCTTCGCGCGCTTCAAGTTCTACAAGATGAGGACCAGACTTGGGTCCTGAAGAAGTCGGAAGTCTTGGAAGGGGAGGAGGATGCTCCTCTACACACGAAGACCATTCCCAATGAAGTGGTTCGGAAGGAGTTGCCTCGGTGGGTACCCAGCATGTTCGATGAGTACGAGGCCCTGGTTCGGGAAAACGATGCGGTGGAGCCCTTCCCGGAGGAGACCTTGGAGCTGTGGAGGAAAGAAGGAAAGGAGTTCGATCTGGTGCCAGGGAAGACGGTACACACCATCAAGGCGTTCACTGGAAGGCTGAAGACGAGAGCGGTGATTTGCGGCAACTTCTTGGGGCAGTGCTTCACGAAGGCTCAGAAGTACGCGGCTGGAGCGGACGGTGTGCTTATTCGTCTCCTACTACGCGAGGTGGCATTGAGGAACTGGCGGGTGTGTGTCATCGACGTGAGAACGGCCTTTCTCCTTGCGCCACTGCTGTTCCAGGAGTCCCGACCTACCTTGGTGATGGTACCGAAGATGTTCCTTCTTGGGGGCGTCTGCAAGGAGACGGTGTGGAGAGTCAAGAAGGCTCTATATGGCATGGTGACCTCTCCGAGAAGTTGGGAGGTGTACCGGAACAAAACTATGGCCCAGATGTCTGGGAAGACGCAGGAGGGCAAGGTCACGCTGGTTCAGTCCAAGGTCGATGGGAGCCTTTGGTATGTCCTTGTGGGCTCTCGAAGGGCCGGAGCGGTGATCTGCTACGTGGACGATCTTCTCATTGTTGGGGAAGATGAAGTGGCTAGTGAGGTGGCCGCGATGTTTCGCAGGACTTGGAAGTGTACGGAGCCACAGTGGGATGATGTGTCCTTCAATGGCTTCGAGATCAAGAAGGTGGAGGAAGGACTGATGCTCACCCAGGAGGAAGTTCCGGCCCCGCTGCAGGTGAAGCCCGAGGACTTTGTGATCAAAGAGGATGAGAATGCCTCGGACTACATCCGTGCGGCTCAAGTCATGGCTGGGGAACTACAGTGGTTGGCAGGGCGTTGTCGGCCGGAGCTGGTGTATGCCACCAATGTTTTGTCGCAGGCTATTTCCAGGAGCCCGAAGGAGGCAGTGTATCGTGGAGGGCATCTGCTACGGTATCTTCGACGGTATCCTGGTGGTGGACTGATGTATTCCAGTTCTTTCGTGCCTGGAAAGGAGGCGAAGACTTCGGGCGGCGGCCCAATGTTGGATGGATACTCCGACGCTTCCTTTGCGCCCACGGCCGAGCGCAGCCAACAGAGCGTCATGATCATGGCATCCGGAGGACTGATCGCCTGGACCAGTTCCAGGAAGCCTTTTGTTACTTTGTCCACGGCGGAGAGTGAGCTGGTCGCGATCTGTGAACTCACCGTGTGCATGAAGTCCGTGGAGCAGCTCATGGCGGAGATCATGGTTGACCTTGAAGCCTCGGCTACCGCTGTGCGAAAGACTATTTACTCGGATTCTCAGGCGGCTATCTCTGTTTGCCAAAGTGAAGCGGGATCGTGGCGTACGAGACACCTCCGCATCCGAGGGGCTATGGTTCGGGAGCTGCTGGACGAGCCGGACTGGATGTGCTTCCACACCGATGGAAAAACGATGCCAGCCGATTTGGGAACAAAGGCTCTGGCAGCAGAGCGCTTCAATGCCCTCTGGGATTTGATGAAGGTGAAGAGAACGCGCGCTACAGCTCTTCAGTCTTCGCCGAAGGTCGAGCCGAAGCAGGCAAAGGCGCTGTTGGTGCTGTTGTGCCTGGCCTCCCTCGTGGACCAGGTGGAGCCGCGGACGGGGAGGAGGCGGACTACGCCTACTACGGATTCATGATTGCGATTCTGATTGTGATCCTCACCGTGTATGAGTTCGTTAAGTGGGGACTGGGAGAGCTTCGGGAATGGTGTTGTTCAAGAGGAACCAGTCAACGGAAGAAGCCTCTTCCGCCGGACGACTCCAGTTCGTCTACTTCTAGCCCCAGGTCGAGACCAAGGGAGCGTGTACCCACTACTCGAATCCGTCCTCCTACTCCACCGGTGCCTGTGGACGATGGCCCCTACAGCTTCATTATGCCTACTGGGGACCGTGATCGATGGGAGATTGACCACGGCCGAGGTGTTGCAATCCGCTGGCATGCCAAACCTCGTCAGCATCTCTTTGTGCCAGGGCATTGCTCGGGAGGGCCAGAAATGAACCGCCTTACCGGGGAAAGGACAACCGTTGCCCGCTTCCCTAGCGGCCAGGTGAGAGTCGTGACCGACAACTACCTGGAGATGGCAAAACCATCGCCCCCACTTGCCGATCGTGAATGGCGGGGACGAACCGAACTTAAGTTGAAGCCCACAGGATCGTCCTCAAGCAAGGACGATAAGCGAAAGCAGCACTAGGTTGCTGCATGGCGCTGATGTACAGGAAAGCCTTGAGTCTTACTTCGGAGGCCGTACGTGCTTTCGATGGAAGCGGTGGAGCCGCTTTCTAAATCTTTGCGCATCTCTCTCTTTCTTGTTCAGCGAGGCTGAAGGGGGAGTCTGTGAGTGATGTGCGCACATGTCCGTACTGCAGGCTTTGGATGAAGCAAAAGTCCGCGCAATCGAGCACTTAGAACACAAAGCTGAAGTTGTTTTAACGCAGCTCCGCGTGACAGGCTCTGTCACTTCGAGAACCTGCATGACACACGTAGAGGCACAAAGGCTCCGTCTCTGTACTAAACTAGATCTGAAACAGCGGCGGGTGCTGTTGCTTCGCCCTTCACAGCAGCTGGGACACCTTCGGCGTCAGCCGTGAGGGTGAAACAGCCCTGTCCTATGCGTTTCGGTAGTGCTGTAACATCGTAAGCAGAGAAGGTGCCGTCGATTCGCGTTGGCGGTGATGCGCGGCGGTCCCAGTGACCAGCACACTCAAGAATGCGATTGTTGAGGTCCTGCTCCCGCCACTTCAGCATTCCCTTTGCGGCATCCACGGCCCCTCCGCTGACGGTGAAATCGCTGCGGCCTCTGCCAAAGCCTGAGAACTGCCCTCCTGGGCTAAAGCGGAGAACATAGAAGCGGCTTTCGTCCTTCTTCTCCTCGCCGGCATCCCATCGCCACACACCTCGCCATCTCGGGGTTAGCGGTGAAGGAGCAGCTCGAAGGACGCTTTCTGCCAAATCCCATCTCTCAGCTTCAAGTTGCCAAATGTCACAAGCTACACATGAAGACTCCTTTTGCCAAGCGTATCTGAAAGCTTCCGGCAGCTGTTGAAACAGAGTTGGCATGAGTGTCCGTCGGCGCCAGAAGAAGTAGGCCATCAATCCCATCGCGCTTAACGCCAGAGCGATCCCCACAATAATGGAGGCAGAGTCGGCTGGCTCGGCTTCTTGTCCGTCGGGAACAGAACCCAGGCCCTCCACCCCAAGTAGAAGGGGCAAGTGGCCCGATGGCTCTGCACCCATGTTCTCCAGCTGTATCCTCAAAACATCCGAGAATCTGGAGGCGACATTGGCCTCCACACTTGCAAGCAAGTCCCTCAGTTGCCCCAGAAGTTCTTCTTCTCGGGCACGGGGGAACTCCATCGAAAATGACACATTCCACGTGTCCGCGAGGTGCTCCCGACGGGCCCTCGCAGCCACTGCAGCCAGTCTCTCCAGCTGCAGGTAGTCCACTAGTGCCGCAGCAACTGCGAGTTCAGCCTGAAGTAGGGACACCCCGGATGCCATCATGATCAGGTATCCTGAAAGGTAGGCGACCGTGCCGAACCCTGTTCTTGTCGTTGTCGCCGTTACTGTCCGTGTTGTTTGCATGGTGCTGGTGGGCATTGATGTAGCCGTCCTGGTTGATGTGTCAAGCCGGCTTGTACTTGTGGATGTAGTGCTGGTGGATGTGGTGATCGTGGCAGTGGTGAGATGCTGCTCTGTAGAAGTTCGGGTGGAACTCAACGTGCAGGATGTGCTGCTTGGCATGAAGGTAGCGGTCTGCGACAGTGTGGACGACGATGATTGGGTCAGGCTTACACTGGTCGAAGTGGTTGCTGTGATCGTTGAAACCGTTGACGTATCCGTATTTGTGACCGTAGACGTAGAAATGAATGTTGAAGAGCTTGACGTTGTCGAGCTGCTGGTGGTGGAGGTTTGCGAAGTGGAAGTCGACGAAACGGTGCTGGAAACGGTGGAAGTAGTCTTGAACATTTCCACCCTGTGACAGTCTGGAATTGCCTCTGCATGGTAGCACGTGATGGTGACGATGGATCGCTCGCAATCAATCGTCACAACCGTCCCCCCCGGCACGCTGGCAGTAGATGTGGTGCACTGTTCAGCATGGACCAGGAAGCAACAGGTCAGTTGGAGAAGCTGCCATCGAAGAGTTCCCTTCCTCCCTCTGCACATGCGCCTTCATGCTTCATCTTGAGGCAACGACGTCTGCACAAGCAGGTTTGGACAAGCTCAAAAATGGCAACAGGCTCTTTTGCTACTGTACGACTTGCAGCATCACGTCGCCAAGCGTGACATTCGATCCTGTTCTGCTGCATCTGTGGTAGAACACTTAGTTGTGACTTTTTTCTCTTAGATGTAACTTTTCAGCTTTTCAGCAAAATGACTGAGTAGTATCGCCTTGGGTATTCACTCCTGCGAGTTTTCCCGTCTTGGGCATTCACTCCTTAGGGTTTTCGTCTTCGGCCAAGGGTTCCGCTGGATTCACTCCATAGGGTTTTCGTCTTGGGAATTCACTCCTTAAGGTTTTCGTCTTGGGTATTCACTCCTTAGGGTTTTCGTCTTGGGTTAGCGTTTCCACACTCGCACAATTCAGGCAAGGCTCCACATCAATTCACTCCTTAGGGTTTTCGTCTTCGGTCAAGGGTTTCTGCTGAATGCAGAAAATGTTTCTGCTGGATTCACTCCTCAGGGTTTTTATCTTGGGGATTCGCTCCTTAGGGCTTTCGTCTGTCTTGGGAATTCATTCCCCAGGGCTTTCGTCTTGGGCATTCACTCCTTAGGGTGTTCGTCTTGGTTTAAAGTTTCCTGCTAGATTCACTCCTTAAGGTTTTCGCCGTCGGTCAAGTGATCTTGCTGAGTTCACTCCAAAGGGTTTTCGTCTTCGGGTATTGCTTCCTGGTGGATACACTCCTTAGGGTTTTCGCTTTGGGTATTCACTGCTTGGGGTTTTCGTCTTGGGTACTCACTCCTTAGAGTTTTCGTCTTGGGGTAAAGTTTCCTGCTGGATTCACTCTCTAGGGGGTTCTTCTTCGGTCAAGGGTTCCGGCTGGGCACTCCTTAGGGTTTTCGTCTTGGAAATTCACTCCTTAAGATTTTCGTCTTGGGAATTCACTCCTGGAGGTTTTCGTCTTGGGTCTTGGGTGTTCACTTCTTAGGGTTTTTGTCTTGGATTGTTGCTGGTTCGGTCAAGGGTTCCTGCTGAATTCACTCCTTAGGGTTTTCGTCTTCGGGAAAGGTTTCTGCTGGATTCACTCCTTAGGGTCTTCGCCGCGGGTATTCACTCCTTAGAGTAATCGTCTTGGGCTAAAGCTTCCTGCTGGATTCACTCCTGAAGCTTTTCGTCTTCGGTCAAGGCTCCTGCTGAATTCACTCTATAGGGTTTTCGTCTTCGGGGAAGAAAAGTTCCTGTTGGATTCACTCCTTAAGGTTTTGGGTATTCGCTCCTTATGGTTCTCGTCTCGGGTATTCTGACTGCCGGGTTGGTTGGGGCTAAGTGGGGTAGGTGGGGCAGGTGGCGCAGTGGGGGTTGGCGGGGTAGGTGGTCGGGTGGGCGGAGCAGTGGGGTGGTGGGGGTAGGTGGGGCAGGTGGGCTCGGTGGGCTAGGTGGGCGAGGTGGGCTGGGTGGGCTAGGTGGGTGCGGGGTCAGTAGGTCAAAGGAAAAAGTGACATTTAAGAGGAAAAAATGTTTATCTAAGAAAATGAAAAGTTACAACTACGCCGGCTACCCCCGATTTTCACGCGATCTCGTGCTACGAGTCTTCCGGATCGCCAGTCAGCTACAATGGCTGCGTTGACAGCCCAATTCGGCCAGCTAGGTAGAGAAGAAGCCTTGCGCAGGGCACGAAACCCTGACCACCATCGATGCTCCCAGTCGCCGGCATGATGAGCTCCCAGCCACGGCCATAGTGTCCAGTATCTCTGGCACTGCACTGCTAGCAGCCACACTGCAACAGTACGTCAGCTGTGACGGAATCCTCCAGTCAGCTGAGCGCTCCGCGTTGGAACTTCAGGACCCACTCAATAGACCACTTACAATATAGGTCATTAGGTAGATCTCAATAGCCTCGAAAAACTGATTTTGCACACCCTCACAGCGGCCAAGCTTCGCAGACTGCACCGTTCCGCTGCGTCGGTTTGAGTGGCTAAACATTGCCTTGTGAAATACAGCAGCAGACGGGTCAAGTCCCTCTCCTCAAAACCAGCACCAGCACCAGCACCAGGAAAGCTTGCGGGCGCAGGATCCAACATCAGCTAAACCATCCGAAGCCGCCAAACGTTGATCTTGAAACCCAAAGGTGCATCCCCTCTCCACCCCCAAATAAGAGAGAAACCTTCATAGAAGCTGGCCCTTTCCACCCTTTCGGTTCGTGGGACTCTTTGGGCTCGCGCCCCGCACCGCTCCGCACCAGTGGCTGCACCACACCAGCTGCGCAAGAAAGACTCGTCGCTGGCTTTAAACGAATCTGCAAATGCATACATATACCCCCGGCACGACAATACACAAACCGGAACGACCCAACATGACCCAACTACCCAGCAGCAGAAACAGTCTGGTCCAAGCTTGACCGGCGCCCCTGACAAGGTGACTGACTGTCTCAATGGCACAACTTTTTCTCCCCGTTGCAATCATGTGGCTCCCTGGGTCAGATGTGAAGATGGCAGGACGTGCTTGCATGAAGTGTTGGAGGCCTTACAGCGCTGGGCATTTAGAACGAAGTCGATGCACCACGATGCAGTTCTCCAGCGTCCTTTATGCTTCTTGAAGACAGAGAAGCTCCGAGTTGCACGCATTCTGGCAAAGCTGCCCTGGCATTCCTGGACTTACTTCTATCTACTACATGGCCCCTTTGTGCTGATGGCGTCTTGCTGACTAAGTGACAAGTCTTGATGGGGTGGGCGTGGTCGTGTAGGGTCTTGGATGGGTTGCAAGCGGGATTTACCGCTTCGGGGCGGGCCGCTGCAAATTGTTCTAACGTGCCAATCAATGCATGTATCACTTTTTAAATGTTGTTCTTGCAGCCTGCAAAATTCAACAGCCAGTCGACATCTTGGACGTTTGCCTTTTCCTCCGCGGTATTCGTGGCCATGCGCGTGCAGCCTCCCAGCCTGGGACTTGTTTCGACAATTGTCACGGAGCATCCCCGCTCCACAAGCTCGGCTGCCGCAACCAGGCCGCCAAAGTTGCTTCCGATGATGATCGTCTGCATGGCACTTCGACTTCCGCCCCCCCCCCCCTTTGCAAACACCTTTATCACGGGTTCTGGGTTCTTGAAAGCCAGCCTGCATGGCATAAAAAGAAGCGGGGGGGTTGGGCGGGGGGCGCAGCCCCCCCAATTTGAAAACCCCTCATTTGCAAACAGACTGCGTGTATGATGATGTTGATGGTGCGCTTTTCTTGAAAGCCAGCCTGCATGGTGTCAAAAAAAGCGCCGGGGTTTGCGGGGGCACAGCCCCCCCCCCATTTGCAAACACCTTTATCACGGTCTTGGTTTTTGAAAACCAGCCCGCATGGCGTTAAAAAAGAGCAGGGAGATTTGGGGGGGCGCAGCCCCCCCCCATTTGCAAACACCTTTATCACGGGTTCTGAGAGGGTCCATATGGGTTCTGTCTTTGCTGGTGCGAAGATACTTGAAGCCAGCCTGCATGGTGTTAAAAAAAGCGGGGGGTTGGTGGGTGCGCAGCCCGCCCCATTTGCAAACACCTTTATCACGGGGTCTGAGGGGGTCCATATGGATTTTGTCTTTGCTGCTAGGATGATAGCTGAAGCGATCCACAGCTTAAAGATAACGCGGGGGTGTTGGCGGGAACGCAACCCCTCATTTGCAAACAGACAGCCTGTATGATGACTAAAAAAAACGCCATAACAACTACGTGTTTGACGCAATTCTTGTTGATGGTGCGATTTTCTTGAAAGCCAGCCTGCATGGTGTCAAAAAAAGCGCCGGGGTTGGAGGGGCGCAGCCCCCCCCATTTGCAAACACCTGTATCACGGGTTCTGGGCTTTTGAAAACCAGCCCGCATGGAGCAAAACAAAAGGCGGGG
>BGNK01002571.1:40134-97639 GCA_003297005.1 Symbiodinium sp. clade A Y106 | reverse complement strand
CCGGGTCCCACCAAGTACGTATCAGGACACGTGCAAGGCTGGTGGTTTTGAGGGCACGATTTTGGGTCCAGAAAATGCTCATGCTTCCGGCTTCAACATAGTGTGCCTCCATAGTAATTCTAACTCCTAAGGTTCCCTCAACCCTAAACCCTAACTCCCAATCCTATAACCCCATTACAGAACACTTATAGGTCCCTTGAAAGAATCCTTTTACAGGAACAATTATAGTATAACATCCCCCAAAACCTTATTCTAATTAGCAAGGCCCCTAGATTACCTTGTGGAGCCCTCTGTAGAACACTTGTACCCTAAACCCTCAACCCCCCCCCGAATCCTAACTCCTAAGGTTCCCTACACCCTAAACCCTAACTCCCAATCCTAGAACCCCCATTACAGAACACTTATAGATATCTTTAAGGATCCTTTTGAACCCTTAAAAGGAACTTAAACCCTAAACCCTCAACCCTAAACCTTAAGCCCTATACCCTCAATCCTCAACCCTCACTCCTCACTCCCAATCGTATAACCCTCATCATCGATCCCTTAGAGATCCCTTTGAGAATCCTTTTAGGGATCTCTTTTCGTTTAAGGAACCCTTGCCTAAACCGTCAACCCACTGGACCACTGAGCAGGTGACTATACCTTTGGACACCCGATAGACTTCGCCAAAGTGGCCCAGCTGCACAGCCAGGCGCCTTTTTCGGTTTAGGGGTTTAGGGTTAGGGTTTAGGGTCCAAGGCTTTAGGGTTTAGGGTTGGCTTTGCTGGGAGTTTTGTATTATCGAGTTCTGAATACATAGTATAACAGTTAGGCTTCTATTTAGATTGTAGAGTGTCTTATTGCAAACTGGCCGGCATTAGGGAGGGCGTCGGGCGGTACGGCAGGGTTTATAAACCCCTAAACCCTAAATTCCTAAACCCCAAAACCCCTAAACCCTAAACCCGAGATACGACTTTCCAGTTTCGGTTTCCGAGGCCTTGGGGTTGGAGTTTAGGGTTTGGTATTTGGACCCAGACCTTCCAAAACCCTTAATCAAGGAATATACCTTAAATCATATTAGGGATCCTAGGTGTATTCCTAAATTAAGGGGTTTTGGAAGGTCTGGGGAGGTTTAGGATGTAGGGTTTACCTGTTTACATGTAGAACCAAACCCTACTAAACTGTAGGATATGACCGGTTTTTTTAGGGTACAGCACCGAGAACAGTAGGTAATTGGATTCTCAGATAAAAACCGCAGCCTATTACAGGGTTTGGGTCCCTTCTGGGTACCAAAAACCATAAACAGGGGCTACGTGTACTCATTTGGTCAGGGCATTATACCCGAACCCCTACACCCTAAACTCCAACTCTAACCCCCGTAAACCTTCATTCCCATACCCCATAAGCCCTAAACCCAAATAAGCACTAAAGATGCACTAAATGGGTTAGGGCTCGTGGAGTTGAGCTTGGGTACCGCCCCCATACAGTAACCCTCTACAAAAAAACGCTACCATAAAGGGTCTCTACGGTTGATGACATAAACCTTTAAAGGGATCCATAATTGATCCATGAGGGTTCCTGCAAAGGGATCCATAAGGGTTCCTTTAAAGGGATCTATAAGGGTTCTATAAAGGGGTTTAGGGTTTAGGGTTTATAGCTGCATGACCTGAATGACCCGAGACTATGGGAATTATGGAATATTATGGGTAATGCAGGATTTATATCCCTAAAACCTAAAACCCTATAGATCCCTTAAAGGAAGCCCTTAAAGGTACCCTTATAGATCCCTTTAAATAAAAGGGACCCCCGGATTTGTATCATCAACCGTATATATTACTGAGTGGGGGCCCAAAGTTGCGCGCAGGTCTTCGAGAGCCGGGCCGCGTCCTGCAAGAAGTTTCGCAACAACGACCTCCTGGAGCCTGAGGCGCCCTGGTCCTCTTTGCTAGAGGCTCCATATGGGAGTTTCGGAAAATCAGGGGTACCTTATTTTGGGGGTCCTTATAATAAGGATCCTACTATTAGGGTACTATAACGACCTCCTGGAGCCCGAGGCGTCCTCGTTCTTTTTGCTTGGGGTTTGTAGGGTCTAGGGGTTTAGGGTTTAGGGGTTTAAGTTTAGGGTTTAAGGTTTCCCGAGGCGTCCTTGCTCTTTTTTGCTTACCCTAAGGGTCCATGTACCCAAATACTATATACTTTTGTCTTAAAGTAGTCCCTATATAGGTACATTGGGGCCAAAGTATATATATATATAGATAAATACCCCAACCCCCTATTCTAAATATTAAGGCCCCTATATTAGTTGGATGTGCCCTCCATCACTTCGCACTACGACACATGTCGGGGTTTCTAGGACGTACCCGTATCTCCAAACCTTGCGAAATCGACGGTATGGCCCATAAATCCCTAGCCTGAGGGTTTGGGGTTTATAGGGTTTGGCTTTTCGGTGTTTGGAGGGTGTGGGGTTCGGTGGCTTAGGGTTGCAATCCACAAAACTTGTTGTTTTAACAAGTCCCCATGCTCCAAGCCCATTTTCGTCAAGGTATAATATACATTAACTTTGCAGGGTGACCTTTCAACAACGAGACTGAAGGTAGACTCTCTACCGGGCAACCAGGTCGTGGCACTATCTGCGGCGCTTCCGATGTTTCTGAACTTGACAGAGCTCTACCTTGGCTCCAGCTGCCTGCCTTAAACCCTACAGCCGGACCTAAACCTTAAACCCTGCGTCCTAAGTCAGGATGTTTGCCTAACCTCGTTGGTCGACATCAAAAATTTTAAAAGGAGCTCAAACAAAACACACATAATCATAAAACCATAAATAAAGCCAGCCTCGACCCTGAATCCTGAGCCCAAAACCTTGAGAAACCCCTTTTTTGAACCCTTCAAGAGGCCACGGACCCCTTTTAAAGGAACTCCTAAACCCCGAAACCCCGAGCCCGGCCCAAGCCCTAGACGTGAATCTGCATTTAGGGTTTGTTCCTTGATTAACTGGGCTTTGGAGTACCATACTTTAATACTTTTTTCTTAAAGGAACCATTATGAAATAAAAGCTTATACTTTTTTCTCCCTGGTTACTTAAAAGCCCAGTTAAGCCAAAAGGGTCCTAGGTACTGTTATGGGGGATAGGTTCCAAAACCACAATAAGGATTCCTAATGCAGAAACCCTACATTCTACGATGTAGGTACTTTGGACCCTTTGGGAAGGGGCATAGCCGAGACAATGAGGCCTAGACCTTATAACTTAGGGTTTAGGGTTCAGGGTTTAACGATTTTAATTCGGGGTTTAGGGTTTAATTTCATTGTGGGGTTTAGGGTCAGGGTTTAGGGTTCAGGGGTTAATGATTTTAATGATAGGATTTGGGCTTTAGGGTTTAGTGAATTGACTCTGGGGCTGCACCTCAAGTCCACGAGCTCCACGTATACATGGGTAGTTGTCAAAAATTATGGTCCCTTTTTGGGTACCTTAAATAATAGGTGCCGTATTATATTAGGGACCCAAAAAAGGACCCTAATTTTGACAACCACCCACATAGGCCCCAACAGACCATCCTGATTATGCCCACAAGGCCCCCAGGCCCTACTTCGAGGGTCGGGGGACTTAGCAAGTAGTTATTTTGTAGACTTACAAGTACCATAACCCGAATTAGGATCCCACTTAGGGCACTTATAACTCTACTTACTGTTGATGGACAAAATCCTGCATTACCCATTATAAGGAATATACCATAATTCCCATAGTTTAGGGTCCTTAGGGTCATGCAGGATTTTGTCCATCAACAGTAAGGAACCCCATTANCCATAGTTTAGGGTCCTTAGGGTCATGCAGGATTTTGTCCATCAACAGTAAGGAACCCCATTATTCTAATTACGGCCACTACATTAAAGCCCTAGAAGCCCTCGGCTCTCCTGTGAGTCTACTTACTAAGTCCTCTGACCCTCCAAGCAAGTCCTCAGAGCCGAACCCCTCAAGGGTTCCGGGCTTAGCCCTAAGGGTCCAAGTACCCAATTATCATATACTCTCCAAAAAAGTAACTTATATAACTACTATCCTAAACCCCGGTACCTAATTATTGGGTCCTTTGGACCCTTAGGGTAGGGGCTTATAAAGGGTTTACGGTTGAACTTTGAACCCCTAGACTCTTAGAATTCGATAGAACAGCTCCACATCCGGAAGCTCCCTTGAAGGATCTCTACGAAACCCATGGAAATCCCTGAAGAAGCTTTGCAGAACACAAGAAACCCAGAAGCCCTACATACCCCTTTCAGGTATTCCCTGAACCGCAAACCTTCAATCCTAAATCCGGTCCTAAACCCTCAGCCCATCTGAGCCCTGAGCTAAGCCCCTAAACCTTAAACCTTAAACCCCAAACCGTCTCTCAGGCTTCCTTGGGGACGGAGAGAAACAGCTGGCTGACGCCGTCGCAAGTCTCCCCAGGCTCGCAGGGTTTTCAGAAGGTGCCTTTGAGGATGCTTTTAAGGGGCCCTTTAAGGGATCTACAGTGACAGGGGTTTAGGGGAGAGGGTCCTTCGAGGGTTCAGTTAAGGTGTCCTGTAAGGGCTCTATCGGGGTCTAGGACTGAGGATGGCTTAGGGGGTGTAAGGGCTTAGGGTTTAGGGTTTAGGGCCTTGGGTTTAGTATTTAGGGTTTAGTGCCTATTTGGGGTTTAGGGTTTAGGGGTTTCAGCGCCGTATCAGAAAAGGTCTTTAGAAGATCTGTTTCTGGGAGTGTGGGTTTCAGGGTTGAGGGCTTAGTGGTTGAGCCTCCGGATAGCCTGTTGGGGAGTTTGGGAGAACAATGGCAGAAGCGGCATCTCAGACATTTTGAGGGGTTAATAAGGGTTGATGGTTCTGAGTTCTGAGGTCTTTATCCCGCGAACCACACAACAGAAGCGGGATTTGGTCGGGGAGTATTCCCCTAAACCCGTCCGGAACCCAGACCTCCAAACCCTAAACCCCGGCCCTAAACCCCCTAAACCCTAAACCCTGGACAGGCTTGTGTTTCAGTCCGGTACGGCACTATTAATTGTTGATGGTAACGTGGCTTAAGTTGCCACTGCCACAATAGGGATCTAGAAGGATTCCTTTAAGGGATCTATAAAGGTTCCTTCAGGGGTAGGAGAATTTTATTTGCTGTAAAGAGAACCCAGGTGGGTGCGGGGGCCCTTATTTGAGGCTTGGGTTGCCAAACACCAAGCTCTGAATGCTCCTTCTTTTTTCTTCGGCTGCTGTGGCAACGCGTCCAGTGCTGAGTGGTTCCTTCCCAGAGATCCGGGAGGATCCATAAAGTAGATCCCTTAATGGGGGTTCCATAAAATTATAAAATACCCCCTAGTGGCATAGGGCCCCAAATTAGGGGATCTGCTTTCTAGATCCTCCCGGGATTCTGGGTTGGTGCAGAAGCAGAAGCGGCTGGCAAGCCTGCGCAGGTCAGCTCCAGATCGCAGGTCACCTGCGTTGAAGATGCAAGATGGCAAGAAGAGCTCCTGCAGGCAAAGCTATCCGTCCCGAAGCTAACCGTGCTCAGGTCTGACTTGCATCCGGAGCTGCCTCAATCCTCCATCCAGAAGTGGGCTACGCACGCCGTTTTTGGTGCAGAAGAAGACCCTTCAAAACCCGAAACCCTTAAACCCGCAAAACGCTTCTCGAATCCTTATTATAGACCCCTGCTAGGTCGATCCCCTTCAGAGCACCCTTAAAGAAACCATTAAGGACGCCTCAACAAATCTGTTGAAGAAAGCCTTTCAAGGAACCCTTCAAGGAACCCCTGCAAGAAAGCCCGTACGGAAAGCCTTTGAAGGAACCCTCCGAGGAACCCTTCAAGGAATCACTCAAGGAAGCCCTCAAAGGAAACCCTCAAGAAAGCCCTTCAAGGAAGTCCTTGACGGTTCCTTAAAGGGCTCCTTTGAGGGCTCCTTCAAAGGGAACCCTCTTATAGATGCCCCTCTAACGGAACCCTAAACCCCTTATAAACCCCTAAACCTTAAACTCTAAACCCCTTATAAACCCCTAAACCTTAAACTCTAAACCCCTTATAAACCCCTAAACCTCCCTTATAAACCCCTAAACCTTAAACTCCAAACCCCTTATAAACCCCTCAACCTTAAACTCTAAACCCCTTAGAAACCCCTAAACCTTAAACTCTAAACGCCTTAGAAACCCGAAGCCTTAAACCTCCTATAAACCCTAAGCCCTAGACCCTTACAAACCTAATCCTTAAACCCTAAACCCCTGTGGAAACCCTAAGCCCGAAACCTCTTATGAACCCTAAGCCCTAGACCCCTTACTACCCCTTACAAACCCTAAACCTTTAACCCTAAACCCTAGACTCTAAACCCTAAACCCAAGGAACCCTAAACCTCAAACCCTAAACCCCTCATAAACCCTAAACCCTAAACCTTGACACCCTCGTAACGGGTTTCGGACGCAATTACAGATGGAAAAGGGCCCACAAAAAAAGAACTCTGTAAAGGAGCCCAAATCTGTGCCAAGGCTCCAGGTGCTAACTGTCTCGCAGACCGCCTGCGACTGAGACTCGGCTTCTACCGGGGTAGATCAGCGGTTGGAGGGCTTACTATAGGGGGTAAAAGGATACTATAGGGTTTAGGGTTTAGGGGTCCTTTAAAACTATTTTGGGGTTCCTTAGTATATGTATAGTAGAATCGGCGCCAAAACCCTATTCTGATTATTAAGGCCCCTATAGTAGGGCTTTAAGAATCCAAGGGTGTTCCTTACGGATTTCGTTCGTCTATAAGGGTCTTATAGGTATATAGGCTTTAGCTTTAGGACTAGAGTTTGGGATTTGGGCTTTCAGATCGAACGTTTTAGGGTTTAGGAATACATAATAATGTAGGAACCTGATTAAGAAGCCCTGGGCCTATAACCCCAGAATAGTAGGATTCATATAAGGAACCCTAATAAAGGCCCAAGATTTCTTACTCAGGCTCCTACATTAATAAGGTTTGGGGTTTAGGGTCTAGGCTTTGAGATGGAAGTCCCTGACCTCTGAACCTTGCAAAGGTATTGAATGCCAGGGTCCAGGTACCAAAGCACTTTGTCAAGAGGGTCCATATATACGACCATGATGGAAATAGCTCCCTAAAATCATAAGACGGACTTTGTTTTGAGACCTCCTTCTACAATGGATACGTGGAGCCTCTGGTTAGAGACCCAAACCCTCGCGCCGACCCTATCTTGTAGCTCCCCCAGCGTAGAGAGCCAAAGTGGCATGCCTTCCGGGTACAAAATCTGCCAAACCCAAAACCTTAAAAATCCACGTCCGAATCGCTACCCTAACCCCAAGCCCTAAACCGTAAAGCCCTCAGCGCTAAACCCAAAGCCCTAAACCCTGAACCGTAAACCCTCAGCACTAAACCCTAAGCCCTAAACCGTAAGCCTTAAACCCCATAAACTTATTGGCTGTAAACTCAACTTTTCAACTTTTGGGCCTCTTATAAGGTAGTCGATTCTGAAAGTTTCAACGTTTATTTCCTTGGGTTTTGGGCCAGTACGTAAATCCCTTAATCGACCCCTTGCCGAGCTGAAGGCACATCTTCCGGGGCGTTCCTCCTGAAGGCCGTTGCAAAGACTCGGCTTCAGAGGCTCTGTTTGGAAGACGTCGGACTGCGCAAGGAAGGCGGGTGGGTTTAGGGTATAGGGTTCAGGGTTTGGGGTTCAGGGTTTAGGGTTTGGGGTTTAGGATCTCGGGAAAGTTTAGTAGGGTTTAGGGTGGGCGGGGGCTGGGTGCATAGGCTTTGGAGGTTTAGGGTTAAAGGTGGGATAGGGGGAGAGTTGCAGGAGTCCTCATCATAGGGGGCTATCTTACTTAGCTTACATGGCCATCCCTCAACCTAGTCGTAGAGTAGGTAGCCTTTAACCTTTTGGGGGAGTATAACCCCTATATAATCCTTATTTTATGAAAAAGGTTAACCTTTGGTTCCCCATGATACCCGACAAGTAGGTCAAAGTCCGAAGTCCTAACCTGTGAACTTTTGGCCCCGGACACCCCAAAACCGTAAAGCCATAAACACCATAAGCCCTATACAATCTAAACCTCCCACCCCTACAACCCATAACCCTATAGGAGCTAAACCTCAACCCCTATAACCCTATAACCCCATCCCTATGGCCCAAAGTAGCCTAAAAGCCTCATACATTATGGTCTTTGGACCTAGAAGCCTTAAGATATGAGTCCCTAGAGCCTTAGGGTAAACCTCTTTTCCCAGAAACCCTAAACCCTTATCCCTAATCGCCACAAGCATTAAACCCAAAGCCCTATACCCCAAAGCCATATAGCCTCATAACACCTTTTTCCCTATAACTCTTTTCCCAGAAAGGCTATGTTGCTTTGGCCCGAAGCCTGGACCAGCATCCCAGCATGGAGCGCCTGGACCTGAGTAACTCTGCGAGGGGAGCCGAGAACGGCCAGAGGTCTTCCTTGCGCCGTGGCTGCACAGAACCATAAGAGGGATGGTCCTAGAAATAGCTTTTTGGGACCTACTTTCATAATACTACTGCTGATGGACAAAATCCTGCATGACCTTAAGGACCCCAAACTATGGGAATTATGGTATATTCCTTATAATGGGTAATGCAGGATTTTGTCCATCAACAGTAGTATATATGGACGCTCTTGGGTGTGGATCCTTGCGAGACCTTACTCTGAAAGGAACTCGCTCTGCGAAGACGGAGCACAAGCACTTGCGGCCGCGTTGCGGCAGAACCAGACACTGCGTGTTCTGCATCTTCGGTCCTGCTTGGAGGACCGGGCTCATAGGATTTTACGGATTCTGCCATGGCTCTATAAGGGCTCAGCAACATCTGCCTTGATATGGGCTTTTGGAGTTGCTGGGCATGGAGCTCTGCCTGAATCGTGTTAAGGTGTGTTATAAGGCATGATAGCGCTGCACAGAGGTGTTATGGGGTTGTGCATGCGGTGTCTAGGGGTTTATAGCTTTTGTTGATTTCAGCGTGCGCGGTTTACCTGGGCTCTCCTTCTGAAGTCTACGTTTTCGTTCATCCTCTGCATGCCAACATAATGTAGGAACCTGATTAAGAAACCCTGGGTCTATAACCCCAATTTAGTAGGATGCATATAAGGAACCCTACTAAAGGCAAAGGCCCAAGGTTTCTTAATCAGGTTCCTACATTAAGCTGCAGGGCATAATGAAGCAGCATGTTTGCTCTGTTGGGTCCAACGGCTCCTCGTTTACAGGTTTAGGGTTTATAAGTTGAGGGTTTAGGATTTAGGGTTGGGTCTCGCAGGGCGTATAGTTCCAAGTACGGAAACTGTCGTGATCCGTAAGACTTCACGGAAGATACTGTAGGTTTATGTAGGCCTACCGTTTCTCTGTAAAGGAGCACCAAGCGGAGTTAGGTCACTTAAAGTTTCGTGGGACTTACTTAGTAAGGTTGGAAGTAAGGTTAGAAGGAGGATAACTCTACTACTCAGGGCACGTACAACCCCAATTATAACCCGACTTATCAAGTCCCATGAGCATTCAAGTAGACCCTAGACCCGAACCCCTATCGAATTTTTAAGGATCCCTTTACGTTACTCAATCTTGAATCAATTTTAAGGTCCCCATCCCTCAACCCCGAGTTAAACCCCTAAGCCCTAAACCCCGAACTAAACCGCTAAAGCCTGAACCCCCAACCCTAACTACTAATCGATTATAACCCTACTGGCTCACTCGCCTGAGCCCTTGAGGAAGGGTTTAGGGCACCTCCTGTGCTGCTTTTAGGGTTTAGGGTTTCGGGTTTAGGGATTTAGGGTTTAGGGTTTTAGGGTTTAGGGTTAAGCTTTGAGGGTTTAGGGTTTAGGGCCGGGATGATTGAGGGCATGCAGTGGTTACTGTTGCGCAAGCAAGATTGAGAGCTGGGCAGTTCTGTAAACTAGGGGCCATCTTGGAGTTCTTGTGCTATCTTTAGGGCTTAAAAGGGGGCCGTAATCAAGAGAACGTGTTTGCAACTGTGTTTCTGCTTGAGGCTGTAGGGTTTAGGTTCTTGGTATCTTAGTTCATCGACCTCGGCTTGCTTCCAAACCTATATCTTAAGTCCTGAACACTAAGCTCCGATCCCTTGAAAAGGATTGTGCCGCCCAGTACATCATCAGCGCTTTATGTTCCAACTCTTCTTTGACGGAAGTGGACCTGTCCGCGAACAAGGCATGATCTACAAGTCCTTACAACTAACAAATTCCCTTTCAAACTTTTTCGGAGCTTCGTACAACCCTTGCAAAACTGATACGTACATAGAGAGTGCGAGAGACAGAGCTAGCTAAACACTAAACCTTTTCCTGAAACCTAAGCTGTAGAAACCTTAAACCCTACGGATTCAAAGCTTGGGTCCTGCCCCCATTCTGCAAAAGTTGGACAATATCTATATAACATGTGTATATATATATATATATACCACATATATACATATACATACATACATACATACATACATACATATATATATACATGCATATTGTAGCCCTTACTATGACCCCTAGTATAGACGGTTACAGCATGGGGCAAGTTCACAGCCTAAACTAGACTAGCCGAACCTTCGAGGTCAACAGACTATCCTTATCATGGTTTTGGGCCCTCCCTACACCCTAAGCCCTGAACCCTATAAATCTTATAACCCCATAAAGCTTATAACCCTATAAAGCTTAGTAAGCATAGCCTACAGAGATGAGACAAAGCTTCGAGGCCTCGGATGCCGACTGCACCGCCCTGCGCCGGCAAGCCTGGAATCGGCTCAGCGACGGCTTTGGCGATGGAAGCCTTCGCTTTCGGAGGAGGCTACCGTGGGGTTCCTTAAACCCTATTGGTCCAAAGGACCCAATAATTAGGTACTCGGGTTTAGGATAGTAGTTATGTAGCTCAATATTTAGGAGAGTATATGATTATTAGGTACTTGGACCCTTAGGGAAAGGGATCAAAAGGGGTTTAGGGTCTGCTAAGGCCGCCAGGTTTCATTCAAAGGTTCCTTTCATGGCTTTGGGTTCTTTTAGGGGTTTAGTTAGGGTTGGTTAGGGATTCTTTAGGGCTTGGGGTTTGGGGATCAGGGTTTAGAGTTTGGGGTTTAGGGTTGAGGGTTTAGGGTTTAGGGTTTAGGTTTTAGGTTTTAGGGGAGGGTTTAGGGTATAGGGTTTAGGGTTTAGGGTTAGCTTTCTTCCCAAAGGCCTTTGGGTAGTAAGTAGCTATTTTACAGAATTCGAAGTAACATAACCCCAACTGGGAGCCCACTTAGGGCACCTATAACTCTGCGTACCACTTACTTACTAAGCCATCCCACCCTCCAAGGGCTGGCTAGGTTCGTCTTGTGGGTTTCGGGGTTTAGGGCTTGATGTCTTTTGGGTTAAATCTGCTTTTAGGACGGTAGGGCTGCTGGGGGTTTAACGTTTAGGGCTGATGTTTCAGAGTGGGTTTAGGGTTTAGGGTTTGGAGCTCAACATGTAGGAGTTGGCTTGGGTTCAATATGGTAAACTGCCTGACGCTTGAGAATATCGTGCTATTCCTTAGTGTCCTTAGACTTTTGTCTTCTTAAAGCAGCAAGGCCCGAAACAATCCCGTCAAAGCGTGCAGGTCCCGCTTTTTCGGGGTGTGGGTTTGGGGGTTGCAGACTAAGGCCCTAATGTAGGAACATGATTAAGAAACCTTGGGCCTATAACCCCAAAGTAGTAGGATTCATACAAGGAACCCTAATAAAGGCCCAAGGTTTCTGAATCAGGTTCCTACATTAAACCCTAAACTGTTTGGGGGTTTTGCAGTCGGAAGGGCTTAGGACCTAAGGTCAGGGAGGGTGTTGGGACTTTTTATATTTTCCCTTATTGGGCTTAAGAGGATCTTATTTACTCATATTTTTGAAAAGCCTAAAAAGCCCCACCTAGGTTAGGGAGGGCTTGACGGGGTCATGATTGAGGGTTGAGGTTGTTTTCCAGGGTAAGATGTATCTAAATGAACTCAAATCCAATCCGAAGCCTTCTGCTGTAGCAGAACACCGCCTATAGGTCCAACAACCTGTTCCTCGTGTATTCTTGGGAAGACTAGCCTGCAAAAATGCTATTCTTAAGCCCAAGTATCCAATTATTGGATCCTTTGGAGAAGCAAAAAACATCCTTACGCCTGTGCGAGACAGTTTAACTCCACAGTTGTTACCAAAGAACCCCAAAACCCTTAAAACCCTAACCTCGAAACCCCCAACAGAACCATCAGCCCTAGAACCGAAGCCCGGAAACCGAAACCCTGAGAGCCCTAAGCCTCAAATCCTAAACCTTCAACGCAAGCAAGAGGCCCGATGGCACTCCTGTTACGCCTCATCAGCCCTTGCCCGTCGAAGCCTTCGGCGAGGGAAGCCCGCAGAAAAAGCGTGCGTCGGTGAAGGGTAATGTGGGGTTCAGGGATGAGGGTTACTATAAGCTTTAGGGGTGCTATGAGGGTTCTGTAAGAGGAAGGAGGAAGCTCGTGACATTTCTCACAAATCCTTATGCTTAGCTTGAAGCCTGAGAAACCTACCTATTCGGGTTCCGGATTAAGATTTCCTTGTATGAGTCCTGAAAAGTGCTTGTACAAACCCAAACCCAAAAGCCAGAACTCATTGGTGCCGGTGCCTTGGCGCCTAAACAAATGAAGCCTCATAAGACCCGATAGGATTCTCAGCAGGCGCCGACGCGAAGAGGTCTTGGAATTTCGCTTAGTGGTTAGGTGGCTGACCCCCGGGGACTGTAGCCATGCTCCTCCATGAGCTTATACTTTTTCAGATAACTGGGTTTCTCGGCTGTTGTGCCGTAAAAACCCTATACTCTAAATCCTAAACCCCTTAGATAGTGAACGGGGGAACTTTAAACTTTTTGGCCTTATATATTAGCTCTATCTTAGAAAGTTTGAACTTTCTGGGGCCCGGTTGTTGAAGAAGAGAGACCCGAAAGCTTAAAGCCCAAAGCCTAAGCCGGAGAAAGTCCCAGGTATGTATGGCTGCTCTTCATTTGCGTCGTTAGCTCAATCGATGAGCCGTTTGGCCTTGCAATTCCCGAGCTTTTCAAGCCCCCTGAACCGCTAAATTTTCGGGTTCCTGGCCCTGAACCCCCTAAATTTTCGGGTTCCTGGCCCTGAACCCTTAAACCCTCAGCCTTAATTAAGCCCTAAACCCCAGCCGCCGCGATGCTTCGCAACTAGGGCCTTACTTCTGGATCCCTTTAAAGGAACCCCTATAGATCCCTTATAGAACCCTTACTTATGGATCCCTTTAAAGGAACCCTTAAAAATTCTACATACTTTTGGTTACTAGGGGCTGTTTAGAATTCAGGGCACAGAGCAGAACAGGAACCTTTGGGTAAACCCCAAAAACCCTAGCCTTAACCTACCAAAACCTACTTTTTAATAGGGTCCCTATAAATTCCATATTAGGGTGAAAAATAAGAACCTACAAAAAAGTAGGGTTTGGTAGTTTCAGGAAAACCCTAAGACTAGACCCGAAATCAAAAACCTTGAAACTCAAAACCGTAAACCCTAGAACCCTGAACCCCAAACCCTCAAAACCCCATAGCAGCCTTAAGCCGTACCTAAAGGAACCCTGAAAGGACCCTTAAACGAACCTGCACCCGAACCCCGAAACCCCAAACCCTAAACCCTAAACCCTAAACCCTAAAAGCCCTAAGACCCGAATGATCAAACACCCGAACTCATTGACCAAAGCTCTCCCTACACATCGCCAGCAATCACGGAAAACCCAGGAAACAACACGGGCTTAGGGCTTGTACCTGAAGGACGAAATGACCCTTAAAAGTAGGGGCCCTATACCCATATACTATGAATCCCTATATGGTATATGAACCTTAAACCCTTTTAGGGTTCATTTCGTCCTTAAGGTAGGGTTTAGGGTAGAATCAACTTATTGGCTGTAAACGCAACTTTTCAACTTTTGGGGGTTCTTATAAGGTAGTTGATTCTGAAAGTTTCAACCTTTATTTCCTTGGGTTTGGGGCCAGTGAGTTGTAGGGTTTAGGGTATAATCAACGGGGGTCTGTTTCGGGGTTACAATCATCATCTGCAATCAAATTAGGGTTACTACAAACTAGGTTCCTGAGTAGTATCCTTTTGCCCTTTTTGTTGTATGGTTCCCTTATTAAAGCCGAATATTAGGAAAAACACTCGGGAACCTAGCAAAACTTCAATACACAAAGACTCATCCTCAATCTTCACTTCCCCCAGTGCAAACTCATGATACCAGGATCTCGTAAAGCATCTGTCTCTTCAGGACACCCTACACCCCAAACCCATCCGAACCCTAAACCCTTAATGGTACAATCCTCATAGTAGCCCAACAGTAACCCTTCAAGGAACCCTAACCACTAAGCCTTGAAGCATCTGTTTCTTCAGGACCGGTAAACCCTAAACTATATGGGAGTTTCCGAAAATTAGGGGTACCTTATTTTGGGGTCCTTGTAATAAGGATCCTACTATTTAGGGTACTATATTAGGGTCCCCAATTTTCGGAAACTCCCATATACGCCGTAGATCCAATCCGCACAAACACCTAAACCCTAAATCCCAATCCCCAAGTTGTACCAGCCTTATATCAGGCTTATAGCACCCCTGAGAGGAACCTTATGCCCTAAATCCTAAACCTTAAAGCACCTGTCCTTCCGGGGATCTTGAAACTCTAAACTTCAAAACCGCAAAAGCTCCTAAATCCAGAATCGTAAACCCTAAACCCTAAAGCCTAAACCCTAAACCTTATAGGAATTCTTGCTGCACCTGCAGTCGGAAAAGGGCCCTTAAAAAAAAAAAAAAAAACTAAACCTTAAAGCACTTCAGGATCGAGCTCTGGGAGGGGGCGATCACGTTCCTGTACTTCCCCGTCTTCGTGACCGGGACGGCACAGAGGGCTCTCATAGGGTTTAGGGTTGAGGGTTCAGGGTATAAGGTTTAGGGGTTTTGGGTTTAGGAGTTTAGGTTTTGGTGTTTTGGGTTCAGGCTGTCAGGGGTTGGAGGATCGGAGGACCCTAAGCGGGATCCTAGTAGGGGTTATGATACTTATACAACTGCAAAATAACGACTTACTCAGTGCCCCGACCCTCCAAGCAGGGTTTAGGGTTTAGGGTGGAGGCGAGGGCGCCACAAGGCTCCACAGTATCTGATTATTCGGTGCTTCGATTCGGGATGGTACTGCTGTAGCCCAAAGCTTCCTCGGACCATAAGGGCGGGACGGTGGTATGAAACATACGAGACCAAGAGGAAAAGGGCTCCACTGTTCCTATATAGAATCCTGAGTCAATACCAATGTTGTTGGTTACCTGGTGAGGGGTTATTCATTATTGCCAAATCCGTTATGCTAAATCCCAAAACCCTAAACAAACCCTAAATCCTAAAATCCTAAACCCCTAGCGAAGCCCAACACTCTAAGTTACCACAGACCAGAGCTGAGGTGATCGTTTGCTACCTCTCCGACATCGGGGTCGCGAGCTGAGTCTGAGGGGTTTTTGGTGTTTTTGAACCCTGTGAAGGGTTCCTGTAAGGGTACTAACCTAGAGGCTCCATATATAGTACCATTCTGGAACTGGGTCCCTAAAACGCTGAACTGGATGGTCTTTTGGGGCCTAATTCCACAATGGTACTATATGTCGAGCCTCTGCGTAAGCGGGCTCTATCAAAGTCGGGGTTCAGAGCCCTTGGGGTTAGGGCTTTGGGGTTTAGGGTTTAGGTTCCAGGGTCTTACGGTTCAGGATGTTTGAGTTGGGGATTTAGGGCTTCTTAGGGGTGTTTTTAGAGGTTTAGACTTAGATCTTCAGAGCATCTTCCGTGCAAGCCCTAAGGCCAACACATTACAATACCTTTTGATAAACTTGCTTATAATTTCAGCCTACCTGCCCACTCGAAGACAACCCTAAACCCTAAACCCTAAACCCAAGTTAGCGCACCTGTATGACGGATACTCTGGACCCTGAGGTTTAGCTCGTAAATCCTCAACTAGACCCTATCCCTGCAACACCTTGCAACAAGAAAAGGGTCCTAAGCACCTGCATAGTGGATAGTAGGGTTTCCGTATTGGGAATTTCTGTTATTATGGTGTGGGTAAGTATCCCCAAATATGCTTAGGTAGGACCCTTTCGGAACATCCTGCTCAGATCTTGACCATCGCGAATATTCGGTCCAAGTGTTGCCCACGCCGTGGGGGTGAGTTGGAGGACCCTCACAGCGGTTCCCAAAGGGTTGCTTTCAGCCTTCGTTTCGGGTTGGCTAGGGGTTTAGAGGTTCAGGTTGAGGGCGTATAATATTATAGGGTATTGGGTTGAGGGATGTTTAGGGTCGAGGGTTATGTCTTTATGGTGTGTATAAGTATAACCCTAAGGGTCCAAGTACCTAATAATCATATACTCTCCTAAATATTGAGCTACATAACTACTATCCTAAACCCGAGTACCTAATTATTGGGTCCTTTGGACCCTTAGGGTAAGGTCTTAAAGACACTACATAACAGGCATGTCTTTTTCAGCGGTCCCTATACATACCAGGACATTGGTTGAAATACCGTCCTTAATGGCTTAGCTTCCTAAACCACATAAGCCCCGACCTTAAGACTCCATATACCCATACAGTAGGTAGTTAGGGTCCCTATATGGGTACTTTAAGGCCTAAGTACATACTATATGGGTACATGGAGCCTTTGGGTGAATGGTGCTTCACCGTTCCGCTGCTATTTGCGGAGTGCTTCCAAGAGATGTCTCTGGTCTTGTTCGGGTTTGATAGGCCCTGCTTTGACAGGCCTGTTCGGATGTGGGCTGAATGAACCCTAAGACTTCAAGACAGAAAGGAAACTTTGCGACCTGGATCCTGTATATAGTAATTACGGAGGGAGATTCTCGCTTATTTGGAGTGTAATGGGCAAGCTGACAGCAGTCTTGATTGTACCCAGACCTTCCAAAATCCCTTAATTAAGGAATACACCTTAAATCATATAAGGGATCCTACTATATTTTAGGCCATATTCCTTAATTAAGGGATTTTGGAGTGTCTGAGTACAGCTGTTCAACAGCTTCGGGCTGTGCGCTGGGCCTTCTCAGTGTCTAAAAAACATCGAAAACCCCAAACCCTGCCACAACCCCAAATAAGCTACCTTTTGAAAGATCCATATGTAGGTTAGTTGTGAACCCTGAGCCCTAGATTCGCGAACTCCAGATGCCACTATTTCATGCACAACCTTCTTGTTAGCAGTTTTGTTTGTTTTATCCTCGAGGTCAGTACGTTTTAACTATGCGTATTTTAACTATGAGTATTCAATATTATGTGTTTTTACATCTTGGCTTTGAACATTTTTGCTAACTCTCTTAAGGCTTCATCCCGGCAGGAACTTTTGGGAACCCTGAATTGGAAGCCATTTAAACCCTAAGCCCCCAAAGACTAAGCCCAAAACACCAACATCTTCACAAGAAACTTCGTGCTCATAGGGTTTAGGGTTTTACAGGCCGTCACAATGCTTACCCTAATGCTCTTGGACCCTCGTAGTGAGATCCCAAACCCTAGCCCCCAAAGCCCAAACCTTTCCCCAGAAAGCCCATGAGCATTTTGGGAGCCTTAGGGTAGTGATGTGTTTTTCGGGCTTGGGGCCCCCTAAACCCTGAACCCCAAAACCCCGAAGCACCAAAACGTCGAACGAGCAAAAGCACCAAGGGGCCAAAGCCAAAAAAGCGAAAGCGGCAAACATCATCCAACCAAGAAAAAACAAAAGGATGCCCTAAACCCTCAACCCTAAGCCCAAAAAGCCAAAACGAAGCACAGCAAAAGGACCAAGGGCCCAAGACGTGGCTAGAGAAGTTTAAAGCAACTCGGCCGTTTAGGCTTCTTTGCAGGATGCCCTGTGGGGTCTCAGAGATCCCAATCAATTACCCATGAATTAGGAAACATACTGTTGATGGACAAAATCCTGCATTACCCATTATCATAAGGAATATACCATAATTCCCATAGTTTAGGGTCCTTAGGGTCATGCAGGATTTTGTCCATCAACAGTACCTTAAGTTATAGGGCCCTTAAATATTATGGTGTAAGGTATATTCCGTGATTAAAGGGTATTGGAGTCCCCTAAACCCTTAACCCTATAGATCCCTTGAAGGAACCCTATAGATCCCTTATAGATCCCTTTAAGGAACCCTAGGTATTCCTTAATTAAGGGGGTATTGGGATCTCTGGGTTACCAGTTAGGGTGCCTTTTAGGGTTTCGGAATCCTTTCCCTGGTGCTTAGTAGGGAATGGGGGAATGGATCCCTACATTGCAGGGTTCCTTTAAGGGATCTATAAGAGTTCTATACGGATACTATAATAAGGGGGAATGGATCCCTGTAGTAGCCCCTATATCTCCCCAATAATAGTCTCCATAACCCATTCCCCCATTCCCTACTGAGAACCAGACAGTCCTTTAAGGGTGTAGGGCAAGCTCGGTTTAGGGCAAGTTTAGGGCAAGCTTCTAACGGCGGGCTTGGAAGGGAGCGGGTTAGTGGAGAGGAGAGCAGGAGGACGAACATTTGGGAGTTTCGAAAAATTGGGGGGTACCTTATTTTGGGGTCCTTATAATAAGGGTCCTACGTGCAGTCCCCCGACAAGTCCTAAACCCTAAACCCTAAACCCTTCTAGGAGCAAGTAAAGCCGTCGTCCCATTCAGAACCCCCAAACTCCAAACCGACACCTGAAGCCTCAATCCCTAAACCTACGGTTGCTGATAGAAATACTGCATTACCTTAATGACCATGAAATTATGGGAATTATGGTATTTTCTCATTATGCGTAATGAGGTTGATATCATCAACGCTGGGTTCAAACCGCAGGAAGACTGAGGCCTCAGAGGTTAAAGCTCTTTTCATGTTGGGTTTAGGGTCTA
Source organism: Symbiodinium sp. clade A Y106 (assembly GCA_003297005.1). Lineage (NCBI taxonomy): Eukaryota > Dinophyceae > Suessiales > Symbiodiniaceae > Symbiodinium > Symbiodinium sp. clade A. The sequence continues at coordinate 78,793 of BGNK01002571.1, read as the reverse complement.
TAGGTAATATAGCCCTCTATTTTGGGGGGTTCCTTATTCTAACGAATCATAGTAGAATGTAGGGTTTAGGTAATTTAGGGGCCGCAAAAATTACCTTTTCTATTTTGGGGGTTCCTTCTTCTAGCTATAGTACAATGCGAAGATAGTAACGGGGGGAACTTTAAACTTTTTGGCCTTATATATTATTAGCTCTATCTTAGAAAGTTTGAACTTTCTGGGGCCCGTTGTTGAAGAAGAGAGAATGGGCCCCAAAACCCTATTCTAGTTAGGCCTCTATGTTAGCGGTTTAGGCTCTCTTTCATCTTGAAACTCCCAAGGCCCAGCTTGAGCTTTAGGGTTTAGGGTTTAGGGTTAGTGAAAATCATTAGAAGGAGCCCTGAAATAATCTGTAAACCCTATAGTAAACCCAAAAAAGTTGGAAACCAAATAGTGCTGGGATTCCCTTTACATTTCTCTTAAGGATTGAAGCTATGGGGTTTCCAACTTTTTGGCTTCTACTGTAGACTCTATGTCCCCTTTCACCCTGGAGCTTGATCCCTGATTGTAGGTTGTGACGGGCTTAAGGGAAAGATTCGAGATTGAGACTTCCGGGCTGATCGCCCCAAATCGTAAACCCTAAGTTCGGGTTCCTTTAAAGGTTCCTTAAGAGCTATATTATAGAGTGTTTTGGGGGGTTTTAGTTTCAGGGTTCGGGTTCCTTTAAAGGTTCCTTAAGAGCTATGGTATAGAGTGTTTTGGGGGGTTTAGTTTCAGGGTTTGACCCTAAACCCTAAACACTAAGCCGTTCTTGGGTACAAGATGGTTTTCTGCAGGGACTTCGGGTTGAGTCATTGAGGGTTTTAGTCTTGGGCTTCTTCGGTTTAGGCTTGCGGGTCCTGGTATCTCCTTGGGTCTAAGGTTAGACGTATGGGCCCTTAGTATGGGCCCGTAGAGCCCTTTTAAGGGACGATTTAAGGGTACAAATAGGGTATATATTAGGTATGTAAGGATCCCAGGGCCCATACTAGGGGCCCATGGATGAAAAGATTGGGAGCAAGAGTATCAGAGCAGTTGGTTCGTTGTGGGGTTCTCATCCGAAGTCCCAATTTTGAGGGTCCCAACACTTAGTTCTCCAATTCCCAACCTTTAAATGTTTTGTGTATTTGTGTGTGTATATATATATATGTATTAGTAGTAATCTGAAAGTTTCACCTTTTATTTCCCTGGCCTATTGGGGAAGTAAGAACAGTATCAGAACCCCAGAATTTCCGGATTCGGCTTGGAACCCGCCGCCGGCTGAGGTGGAGAACTTCCGTGAGGAGGACTGCCTTTTGGAGCTTGATAATGTAGGAATCTGATTAAGAAACCCTTTCCCTATAGCCCCCAATACAGTAGGATTCATATAAGGAACCCAAATAAAGGCCCAGGGTTTCTTAATTAATCAGGTTCCGACATTATACCTTACGGACTAGATGCCCCTTGAAAGCCTGTGCCCTACTAACACCCTTATAGTAGAAGCCCTTAGCGGCACTTGCTTTCATTTTTTGAATCAGTTCGTCCATAAGGTTGTCTGACCTAGAAGAGTGCAGGAATGAGTGGTGGCACGTGACAGCACCGTTCTGCAATGAACTAGACCTCGGCTCTTCACGTCTGGTAGGCCCCCGACTTTCTGTTGGTTAGCCGCAGCCCCGCCCGCCCTGCCGTGGTGCACCCCAATGGCGCTGCAGCCGGCTGTCGGTCGGATACCAACGTGGGTACAACGACCACGCCGCTTCGCTTTGGCTGTGGCTGAGCACTTGAGCGGCGGCAGTAGTGCGAGTTCTGGTGCGACAAGGTCGGCGCACCCAGTTCGGCCAGCGGCCCCGAACCCGCCGCCGGAGTACAATATTGGGTCTGCTCCTCCACCTCTACTGCCTCATGCGGCTCGTGGTGGTCAGACAGCACCACCGCCTCCTCCACATGGCGCATGGCTGCCCCACCTCAACGTGCCGGACTTCGACATCTTCACGGTGACGACATCGGGCACCATGGATGCGCCCGGGAACTGTGTGGTCTCCGAGAGCTCTCGCAGCCCGAGCATGGATCAAGCTCCTACCCTAAACCCTAAGCCCTGCCTGCGGACCCACGCCGTTTGAGGGGAATGGTGTGCACTCCTACACTGATGGTCCAGTGTCGGCTTCAGCGGTTATCCCAAAGGCTTCATGTACCCTTATAGTAGATACTTAAGCCTTAAAGGGGTCCCTATGTAGGTACTTCAAGGCCTATGTAAGTATATACTATATGGGTACATGGAGCCTTAGGGTATTATATGGTTTAGGGCTGAGGATTTAGGGATGCTTAGGTTTAATTGGGGTGTCGCGTTCCTCATAAGCGAGCACGGCTTGGGCTAAGCTTCAGGGATTCTGGCTAGTGTTTGGCGGCAAGGGGATCTCTTGGCCAGCGTTTCGGGAGTGGACCGCTTTGGGCTTGTTTGTGTGGTATTTCCACCCTGAAACCTATATCCTCCCCAGTAGTACCGTGGCGTCCTTGTTCGGTCTAAAAGTTTGCAGGACTCTTTATCTAAGCTGAGCGATAGGAGCAAGGGTCCTTATCAGTGGAACCTCGGTGTGCAGCTGCAGCGAGTAGCTTCAAGCAGCTACAGCCAAGGGTCCAAAGTCCAAAAGGACTCCATAATTAGTTACTTGGGTTTAGGACAGTAGTTCGGTAGGTTAGTATTTGGGAGGGTGTATGATTGTTGGGCGCTTGGACCCTGAGGCTAAGGTCGACCCCGGATTGAGAAACTCTACCTTAAGCAGGGATTGCAGTAGGATCCTAATGTCAGTGCCCTTCAAGAAAGGGTACCCTAAACTTGGGTACTGCCCTCACTCAATAACAGCTGAATAATATTCATAATACAGATATAATAGGACCTTAGTAGTAGCCCTATTATGGACTGTTACTGTATTACGGGGCAGCACCCAACCCTAAACCCTAAACCCTAAACCCTATACCCTAAAGCCAACCCTAAACCCTAAACCCTAGAACCCTCCACCCCAGTCTCAGAAGCCCCGACCAGAAATCTCCAAACCCGAAACCCCAAATCCCCAAAACCCTAAACCTCAAGCCCCTAATCCCTAGACGACAAGCCCCGAACCCTAAATCCAAACCAGTCAACTCCCGTGGTGGCGATGACAGGATTTAGACCCGGAAGAGAAGAGGAGGCCTTTTAGGGGGCTTGTTCTGAAGATGGTTTAGGGTTTGGGATTTATAGCCCTACGGGTCCAAAAGACCTAATACTTAGGTACTTGGGTTTAGCATGTTGTTTTGAAGGTTTTTGATGAGAGAGTGTATGATGCTTAGGTACTTGGACCGGGTTTAGGCCTTAAGATTTAGATGGCTACTATGGAGGTCATAAATAGCAGGTTAAGGTTTGCAATGGGTTTTTATCGGGTTCAAGGGCTTGTGTGTATGGTTGTAAGAGTCTGACCAGTTCGCTGGATCCTCTTGCACATCTTTAGGTGGATTTCAATATTGTGGTTCAAGCCTTCTTTTATTTTGATCTTCAAGGACCCTCAGAACAACCTCATGACTCCAAATAAACGGCATACTTCCTGCCTTCATAGACCCAATCAGCCCTGAACCCAAAACTTGGTTACGCTAGGTCCCTAGGGTCCCTTTTTGGGTACCCTAAATAGTAGGTGCCGTATTATAATACTGTCAAAATCCTGCATTACCCATTATAAGGAATATACCATAATTCCCATAGTTTAGGGTCCTTAGGGTCATGCAGGATTTTGTCCATCAACAGTAGGGACCCAAAAAGGGACCCTAATTTTGACAGGTAGGCTTTGGGTCCGACGGTTTGGGGTGTAGACTTCGGGGACTCAGGGCAATTCAGGGTCTAGGAACCCTAAACCCTAAACCCCAAACCCTAAACCCTAAACCCCAAACCCTAAACCCCAAAACCTAAACCCTAAACCCCAAACCCTGAACCCTAAACCCTAAACCCTATCCAGGGTCTAGGTTTGAGTTTTAAGGCTGCCTGTTTGGGGTTCAGGGCCGGTAGGGCTATGTGGGTGGTTGTCGAAATTTTGTTGGGTCCCTTTTTTGGGTCCCTACGGTTGATGGACAAAATCCTGCATGACCCTAAGGACTCTAAACTATGGGAATTATGGTATATTCCTTATAATGGGTAATGCAGGATTTTGTCCATCAGCCGTATTATAATACGGCACCTATTATTTAGGGTACCCAAAAAGGGACCATAATTTTGACAACCACCCATGTACGACTCAAAATTCCTGCATACACGGTCTACAGCTAGTGACCAAACCCGAGTTCCGAAATGAAGCATATATATATATGTTTCGAATCGAATCTTCATTGTCATAAGAAGGTTTCAGTTGATCTTAAGCCTAGGTGCTAAGCCCTAACCCCTTATGCATACGAAGAACTTAGTGGCACTTAACATTTTGCTGGGCCAGCACACCTTCCGGTGAATTGTCTGGACGGCAGCTGCACCACCGTCAAGAAAAAGTGCGACCGCACGCTCTTAGTGGTCTTCAGCAGTCGTGCACTGTTTGCCGGGCGTGAGGGGCCGCCGCTCTGGCTTTTTCAGGCTTCTGCGGCCAGCGCAGCGCCTCTGCGATGGGGCGACTGAGTTGCAGCTACGAGATGGTCTGCGGCGACAGAATCCTCACAGGCAACGAGCCTTTCACCAGTGTGGACACGGTCACGCTGGTCCAGTCGATGGAGGAGTCATTCGAGTCAGAAGTCTACATCTTGAGAGGACGAGTTGGAGCCTTTGTTGTGTCACCGACCCGGTGTAGGGTTTAAGGTGTAGGGTCAGACTAGATGAAGCTCAGCCTTAGTCCCCCACTCCACACCCCAGCGCAGCCGGGTTTAGGAGATCAAACAATAACCTACAGGCTTTGAGGGTTATGCTTATAGTTATCGTGTCACAACCTATTAATCATTATTGTCTAGGCTTGAGGCAACAGTGACCCTAAACCCTAAACCCTTAAACCCTGAAACCCTAAACCGTAAAACCCTAAACCGTACAGGTATACCGAAGACCCGGAGGCGACCCTACTACTGTTGATGGACAAAATCCTGCATTACCCATTATAAGGAATATACCATAATTCCCATAGTTTAGGGTCCTTAGGGTCATGCAGGATTTTATCCATCAACAGTATCACCTCACAAAAGGATACTCAGTACTTGGAGGCTCGGAGGACTTTGTAAGTAGGTAATAAGTAGAGTTATAAGTACCGCAAGTGGGATCCTAATTGGGGTTCTTGTTCGTATAACTCTTGAAAATAGCTACTGAAGTCCTCCGACCCTCCAAGTAAGGACCTTTAACCCTACACCCTAAATCGTCGTGTGGGGAATAGTGCATACTCGAGGAATGCATGCAATGGGCTCTCTGCCTGGCGAGTTTATTAAGGGGAGTAGATGGCATTCAGGTGCTGCTGCGTTTCGGGCTGCATAGCAGCCATCATGAGTCCCAAACCCCCTGCTCCACAAGGCGCGAGGAGGAGGAGAACAAACGCGCAGCCGCCCGGATGGCCAAGGACGCATATCATTAATCCCCAAACCCGGACATTGCAGTTCAGATAGAAATACATTGGTTGGGGGCCTAAACGACTGCAAGTGTGCGGCAATCGTCTATCCCATCTCAGTTTGATTTCTGACTTCAACCTCGACTCGTCACTTGGACCCTTGTATATGCACAGTACCAGTACCGCAAGAATATAGTGCTTCGAACTCAGGGACCAAATCCCCAAGTCGAAGGTGTTATACACACAATACTACCCCATGACTCTAATCAAAACCATATACAGTAAACCCCATAAAGTTGGAAACCGGATTAAGGCCAAATAGTGCTGGGATTCCCTTTACATTACTCTTAAGGATTGAGGCTATTGGGTTTCCAACTTTTGGGCTTCTACTGTAGACTGTATACCTTATGTGAGGGTACATAGGAGTGTTCTGGGAGCTTGAAGTCACACTTTGGTTGCAGGCCAACCCATAAGCTCGCTTCGCATACTTTCCCCAGAGGGCCAACAAGATACTACCATTAAAGAGTTCAGCACCAAAGACCCGTTTAAGCATTGTTTGGAGGAACCTAGTTGCATAACAGCGCTGTATATGGGTTATATGGGCCCTCCTGGTACCTTTAACCACCATAGCCTACCTGTCTATCGGTTCTGAAACATGGAACTTGTAGGGACGTATAGGGACCCCATTAGGCTTTGGCCAGAATCACTAGAAAGCACGGCATTCATCGGGTGCTACAAGAGTCGTAGAGGGCTGGTGGGTGTTAACAACCCAGACCCCCGGGAGGATCCAAAAAGTAGATCCCTTAATGGGGGTTCCTATGAAGTACCCTTAGTAGTATAGGGCCCCAAATTAGGGGAGCTACTTTCTAGATCCTCCCGGGGCTCTGGGAAGCTTCTTGGATGGCTTTCAAGGGTCCTTTAGCGCGGTTTCGCTTTCTGGCAATATCCAGACCATCGGAAGACAAGACTCGGACACATTAAATTATTAAACAAGGCTTATCCTACCTGTCCTAGCTCAGAAAGGGTAGAGTTGGTTTTGGTTTCTGTTTTTAGGTCCTTGGGGGGACTGGGTGACAATCCTGAAGATCAAAAAACAATGTAAATCCCTCGCACAGCCCTGATACAGATCCCTCGTCGGAACCTTGTGCCTTAAATCCTAATGTAGGATCCTGAACCCTAAAAGACCAAACCGCTTGAATCTCTAAACCCTAAACTCTATAAGCCCGCTTTATGGGATGTCTTTAGGGTTCTATGAATTATGAACCCTAAACCCCACAATCATCAACCGGATAAGAGGAGAGGGAGCTCGGCCATGCCGCACATGGACATGGGAAGCGCAGCTGCGCACAAAAAGTGCGACGTGCCTTGGCTGCGGCTCAAGGGTCATATGAAGTAGGGTTTATATTACCGTTTTGGTGAGTGTAGATAGGCCTCCTTTTGAATATTGCTGAGTGTATATATTGGGTTTTATTATGGGGATACTAGTAATTTTGACCATACTCTATATAGGGTTCAGGATATAACGTTCAGGGTTGAGGGTTGTGGGATTAAAAGGTCCTAGGTAGCCATACTGTTGATGGACAAAATCCTGCATGACCCTAAGGACCCTAAACTATGGGAATTATGGTATATTCCTTTTAATGGGTAATGCAGGATTTTGTCCATCAACAGTATTACCTTCTATAGCATGGTTTTAGTTTGGGGACTCAAAGCAGTCAGACATGAGTCCTTAGAGCCTTCGAGTTTGGGAGGGATATAGCGCGGCCACCCCAACGTTCAAACCGCTCTTGGGAACCGAGAAGCTGCAACAACTTCCCTAAAGGTCCAAAGGACCTAAGAATTCGGGTTTCGGCTTTAGGGGTTTAGGGTTTAGTTAGGGTTTTGTCCGTTAGCATTTTTTTGCGAGAGTATATTGATAGGTAGTGGCGCCTTTGGGATTTGTCCTGCGAGCCTTTGGTTTAGGGGGTTCCACCTACCACTGGGCTAATACTGTTGATGGACAACATCCTGCATTACCCATTATAAGGAATATACCATAATTCCCATAGTTTAGAGTCCTTAGGGTCATGCAGGATTTTGTCCATCAGCAGTACGTAGTAGCAGAGTAGGTGACCTGCAGGCTACTGGACAAGCAAGAGCAAGACTGGCCAGAGCTCGTCCGAGTGCTTCTAATAAAGGTGAGCTGAAGCGTCCATCTAGCTCACAATGTACTACTAGTTTCCTGAGTAGTACCCTTTTGCCCTTTTTATTGTATGGCTCCCTTATTACAGCCGAATATTAGGAAAAAGGGTGCCCTTATTAAGGGATCTCTCGGGAACCTAGACTATAAAGGGCATTAATATTTTGGGGTACATTGTAACAAGGAGCCCTCAAGACCAGTATTACAATCCCTCTCATCTCGCATAGACTTACCAACGGTTTAGGGTTTAGGGTTCCTAGAGCCATGGTCCTTTGGACTCCATAGGGTGAAGTTGCTGGTGTCCTGTCATATTATGGGCAGTATCTTATTACAAGGTCATCGTGAGGGGCAGCCTGGTTTTGTTTTCTAAACACCTGGTTGTCATGATAAGCACAACAAGGGCTGACACCGTAAATCAGTGTCTGAAGATGATGAAACCCAAAACCCTAAACCACGAACCCCTAAACCCCTGACCCCTGGACGCGTAAACCCTAAACACAACTCGCAAGAGGTCTTTGCCGCACTTGCTGTCGTCGGCGGAAGAAGCACGACCCCAACGTTGAAAGCAACGAAGTGGTCGAGGATGGATCTTCCCAGACCTTCCACAACCCTTTAATTAAGGAACATACCTTACATTATGGTAGGATCCCTAGTATAATTTAAGGTATATTCCTTAATTAAGGGGTTTTGGAAGGTCTGGGTTTCCCTGACTTGTACATTAGGGTACGGTTTCAGGGTGTAGTGTTTCGGGTATCGGGTTTAGGGGTTGAGTTGAGGGGTTAAGGGTGTAGGGGCTTTGAGTTCAGGGTTTAGGGCTTGCTCTGTTCGGGATATGACCCTGAGTTCTGGAAGGGCTGTTTCTAACAAACAGGGGGCCTTTCAGGCGAGTTCGGGTTGAAAAGCTTGAAGCATCTGGGTCCTAAGCCTAGAACTCGAGAGCCCAAAAACTTTTGAAAGAAGTACCCGCCAAGTTCGAACACGAAGCCTCATCTTTACATATTTGTATACAGATATACTGCTAATCGTCATGTATATATTTGTATATACACTTCAAGGTATTGGTTCTCTCAGGGGCACTGTGCCAGTTCGGGACATATGTGCCTAGACCATAAAACTTCAATGCTAAGTCTTGCTCACTCCCGAACACCTGCCCCTAATCCCAAACCCTAAACCGTAAATTTTAGCCTAAACCCTCAACCCTCACCCCCAGTCTAAGCAGGATGAGGAGGACTTGATGGGTTCTGGTGAGCTGGAAGAGGAGAACACGTACCTTTCGGTCGCGGCCTTTGGTGCTGTTCGAGTTTAGGGTTTAGGGTTGGTGTTCGGGTGTCCAGCACGCTTTAAAATTTTAGCTGTCTGTTTCTTCCTTAAGGGGAGTCTTCAACGTTGATCTTTTCTTGTTGGCGAGTCCAGGGATTTCTTCTTGTTTGGTGTTCCGGGCAGTTCATGCTTCCGGGTTCACAGTCATAGCCTGGTTTAGGGTTTAGGGTCATAGACCCTACCTGGAGATCGAATAGCCCACTGTTTTGGGTGCCATACCCAGAAACCAACCGGTCATATCATACTATGTTCTAGGGTTTAGGGCTACAGGTAAGCCCTAAACTCTAGACCGAAGGTATATGGGAGTTTCCGAAAATCGGGGACCCAGATATAGCACCCTAAACACTAGTAAAAATCCCAAAATAGAGAACCGCTAATTTCGGAAACTCCCATATTAGCAGCGGAGCTCTTAGGGTACACTATAAGGTTGATCGGTTGCAACCCAGCATTTTTCGGCAGGCAAGCGCAGAGTCTCAGAGCAAGACGGGGTTTCAGATCTGTTTTACGGGTTCCCTTAAATAAGGCTTCTATAAGAGTGCTATTATCAGGGCTCCGAGGCCTAAAAAGGCCTAAACTCTACAAGCTTACCCATACTAAACCCTAAACCCTGAACCTCAAACCGCCCTAAACCCTAAACCCTGAACCTCAAACCGCCCTAAACCCTAAACCCTAAACCCTGAACCTCAAACCGGTTTAGAGTTTCGGGCTGAGGACTTCTTTTCCCTAAAGCCCTGGTGCCCAATATAGAGGCCTCAGCAGCTGGAACATGTTGAACAGGGTTTAGGGTTTAGGATTTAGGATTTAGGGTTTAGGGTTTAGGGTTTAGGGTTTAGGATTTAGGATTTAGGGTTTAGGGTTGAGGGTTTAGGGTGGTTCTTTCCCATGACATGGCTCCTGAGGTTTCCTTGCGAAAAGCATTCCTAGAAGAATATGATCTACATACTTCGGCCTGCCTATGCAGGACACATAGCGCATATCCCCAAACGCAGTACGCAGTTCCCTGAAGCCTCGTAGTCACTGCAATATTGTTACAAGCTCATAATATTCGATCAGCTGTATACGTAAAACACTGGAAGGACACTATTCGCCGTTGGAAGGCTCATCATTTATTCGGTACCGAATTCCTTCGACAAGGCCATGTCTAACCTAAATCCCTAAGCCCCAAAGCCGCTTCTGATAGCCCAGCTCCCTGCGCAGTCGGAAACTAGTTCTTGTTAGCGACTAACTCAAGTGACCTTAGTAAGGATCTCTACTTAAATGACAGCATGGCTTTCCTTACTATGGTAACTTAAGCTAAGCTTCTTAGCAAGTCCCTAAACGTACTAACCCAACACCCAAAACCCTGAAGCCCTAGACCTTGAACACTAAAGCACCAAACCTTAAAGACCCTATCAGAGGGTCTTACAAGTCCCCAAACCCCAAACCGGCCCTAAACCCCAAACCGGCCCTATACTAGACCCCAGCCATACACCCAAACCCTGAGCCCTAAAGCCCGAAACCTTGAACCTTAAAGTCCTAAATCCTAAACCCCAAAACCCTAAGCCCTAAAGCCCGAAACCCTTAACCCTAAAGTCCTAAACCCTAAACCCCTAGACCCCTAAACCCCAAACCCTAAACCCTAAACCCCTAAGCCCTAAACCCCTATAAGCCCTAAAGCCCGAAACTCTAGAAGTCCCCCATCAGAGGGTCTGGACTTGGGCCCCGGCCCCCGAGGATCCTTCTATCCCGCTCTTGGATGATGATGGGAATCCACTTGAGAACGAGCCGCCTGGCTTAGGGTTTATAGGGTTTAGGGTTTAGGGTTCAGGATTTGGGTAATTCTCAAAATTAGGGTCCCTTTGGGGGTCCGTCTTAGAAGGGTGCCGTACTATGAAAATCCACTTGAGAATGAGCCGCCTGGCCAGGATTTGGTAAGGGCTTGCGAGTTGAGGGTTTAGGGTTTCAAGGAGCTTCGGGTCTAGGGGTCCAGTCTTTTTGGGTTTCGGGATTTAGGGTGTAGGGCTTTCGAGCCTAGGATTTGTTGTTAAGGCTTTTGGAGAGCCCGGCTTTAGGGCCGATGACACCATTTAGGAACCCCGAAGCGCTGAACCTCTGGATCCCAAGCCCTTTAATAGAGCCCTTATCGTCCCTGGGGGTATAACAGAGGGCAGTTGGGGGGTCTAGGTAACACTACACCCGAAAACCCTAAACTTTAAACTTGTAGAGCCCGCCTTGCTAAACCTTAATACCCGAAACCCCCACCCTTCCCCCCTCTTCTGTCAAACCTTATGGGCCTCCCTCCAGAGATCTCAATACCCCGTACTTAAGGAACATACCTTAAACCATAATATTAAGGCCCCTATAGTTTAAGGTCTATTCCCCAATTAAGGGATATTTTGGGAGCTCTGAGAGGGAACCCTAAACCCGAAAGCCCGTGTTCGGGGACCACGCCGAAGCTCAAGTCCTAAGCCCTGCTGTCCTAAGGGTCCAAAGGGCCCAAGAATTAGGGTTTAGGGTTTAGGGCTTAGGGTTACTTAAAAGGGTACTATAAGGGCTCCTTCAAGGGATCTCTAGGGTTTAGGGCTTAAGGGTCCCAAGGGCCCAATAATTAGGTACTCGGGTTTAGGAGAGTAGTTATGTAGGTTAGTATTTGGGAGAGTATATGACAATGATGATTGAGAAGATCCAGTTCAAAGTATAAAGCACTTCCAGGAACTTGAAGCGAGCCCTTTTTGGGCAATCTAGGGGTCGGGGTATGGTGCATGCTTAGTGGTGCCCCCTTGTGGTTATTATTTCGGCCCTTATATTACATGTACCCTTTGGGCCAGCTTTTCCCAATCCTGACCCTAAATTCCTAACTCTAGAACCCCAAAACAACGCCTTATAGAATCCTGAACGGACCAGCACAGGAACCCCTATGGAAAGTCTAAACTCCTAGGTATGGCATCCGGAAACCTGAAAGTACCGCTTAGAGAAACTTTTGAAGGAACCCTCATCGAAACCCTAACCTCGAAAGCCTAAACCCTAAAACCTAAACCCTAAAGCAGACCTCCTAAACCCTAAACCTTAAATCCCAAACCCTAAAACCCTAAGCTTAAACCCCGAGGTATGGTATCCTAACACCTCAGCACCAAAACATACATCCCAAAACCTAAGCCTAAATCCCGAGGTATGGTATCATCACCTTTAGCCGGCACTCCCTGGTCATCCGGGCGACGACGGAGCTGCAGGAGATCCCCGTGCAGGCAGCGTACTATAGGCGCCTTAGTGGTCTTATAGCGAACCCCAGAAAGTTGGAACATGGCTTTAGGAGGATTGGTGCTAGGATCCCTTATACTTTACCTTAAGGGCATGAGGATAATGATGTTCCAACTTTCTGGCTTCTACTATAAGGACCCCTAACCCAAAGGCTCCATGTAGCCTTATAGTAGATACTTAAGCCTTAAAGGGGTTCCTATATAGGTACTTTAAGGCCTAACTATATGGGTACATGGAGCCTTAGGGTAAGGGTTTAGGGTTTAGAGTTTATGGGGTTTAAGGGTTTAGGGTTTAGGTGTTTAGGGTTTATAGGGTTTATGGGGCTTAGGGGTTTAGGGGTTTAGGGTTTCTTAAGGACCCCCCCAAAGGGTCCAAGTAGCTAATAATCATATACTCCCCAACATCCTAACCTAAATATCTACTATCCTAAAACCGAGTACCTAATTATTGGGTCCTTTGGAGCCTTGGGGACCTGTAATTCCATAATGGTAGTTTAGTATTATAGGGTTTAGGGTCCCGAAGGGTGCTATTTACTGTTATGGGGATACGCTCCCAAACCATAGTAAGGATTCCTAATATAGAAACCCTACGTTCTACTATGTAGGTACTTTGGACCCTTTGGGGACATAGCCGCGATAATGAGGCCAAGACCTTATAACTTCGGGTTTAGGGTTCAGGGTAAACTGATTTTAATTTGGGGTTTACCCTAAGGCTCCTGGACCCTCGTAGTGAGATCCCAAACCTTAGCCCCCAAAGCCCGAACCCTCCCCCAGAAAGCCCATGACCCCTTTGGGAGCCTTAGGGTAGTAACCGAAAGTATGTCGAATTTTTAAGGGTTCCTTTAAAGGGTTCAATAAGGGATCTATAGGGGTTCCTTTAAAGGGATCCATAAGTAAGGCCCTAGTTGCGAAGCATCGCGGCGGCTGGGGTTTAGGGTTTAAAGTACTGCAGGCAACTTGGCGCCTTGGTGGTTTGCAAGGAGTTTTAACTCCATAACCTAGAGGCTCCATATATAGTACCATTATGGAATTAGGTCCCTAAAGCCCTCATAAGGATGGTCTTTTGGGGCCTAATTCCATAGTGGTACCATATATGGAGCCTCTGGGTAATGGTAGTATTGGTATGGAGCCTCTAGTGGGTTCCTTTAAGGCTAGAGTTCTATAAATTGTGGTTTAGGGTTCAGGGGTTTACGGATGTAGAGGTTTGGGTTTTATTAGATTGTACTGTTTAGCTTCGTGGCTGAGTGCACACACTTTACACGTTTTGGGATAATACTACCCACTTTAAAACGAAAAGTGTACACTTTTGGGGGCTTATGAACTCAGCAACTAAGTTAGGGCTTTGTGAGGGTGCGAATATGCTTTGCTGGGATTTGTAAGACTTGTTCAGGGCTTCATGAGGGTGCGAATTTAGCTGATAACATTCTCAGGATCCCTGTGCCATGTGATGTAAATTCCTCAAACTGTTGTTGAGTCTCTGAGTGGTGCTTTGCATGGGGTCAGTACCCATAGGCTTCATAGTAGTTCCTTTTGGGGATTACCTTATAGGATCCTAACTATAAGCCACAAAAAGGAACTACAACGAAGCCTATGGGTATACAGTGGAAGCCCAAAAGTTGGAAACCCAATAGCCTCAATCCCTAAGAGTAATGTATAGGGGAATCCCAGCACTGCTTGGCCTTAATCCCGGTTTCCAACGTTTGGGGATTCACTATAAACCCTAAACCCCTAAACCCTTGAACCCTTAAAGGAACCCTAACCACCCCTAAACCCTAAAACCCTAAACCCTAAACACTGGGGTTTACAGTATGGGGAACACCCCTCTTCCTTATCATGTGCGCCCTGCAGGTCGTGCGCAAAAATGGGAACGAAGGCCGGTTTGCATTTTTTTTGTTTTTTTTTTTTTTTAGGGTTTTAGGGCTTTAGGGCTTTAGGGTTGAGGGTTTTGTGGTTTTAGGGTTTAAGGTTTAGGGTAGGGCTTAAGGGTTTAAGGTTTGAGGGTTTAGGGTTTGCATAAGGTAGTCGGATTTGAAGTTATATCTTAGGGTTTAGGGTTAGGATCAGGAACCCCCCCAAAAAACACACCCAGATACAAGCTTTTGGGTAATTAGTATATACATACTCCTTGGAGCCACTTTAAGACAGGCCCACAGGCTAACCCAATCTTATCTTTGTTAGTTGATCTCTTTTGGCTGGCTCTGTTGGAGTTTAGCTACAAGGCTTTCTAGGTCTTCTTGCGATCATAAGTTGTGCAGGTGCTGACGGGTTTTATGGGGTTCGGGGATTTGTCCAGGCTTGGCATTTGATTTTTGGAATGGGTCAAGAATGACGGTGTTGAGCAAAGCAGTGGCACGACCTTCCTTTAATTCAGCCGCAGCTGCTTGTTTGCACTGTGTGTCTGTATAGCAAGGTAAAACTCGAAATGCAGCTGTCATTCATCACGATTTGGAACAGCCACGATTCGGTGGGCGGTACTTGTGCGCCTATGTTACCAGGCGAGCCATACCTGAACCAGCCGTACTGCTCTCTAGCTTCATGCATTGTTTGCTTTTGTGTGCAATAGTATTGGGTACTGAAGACCCTTGGCGCTCAGGTAAGGTCACCTGTACCTACCGACTTGAGCAACTCTCAGCCATTCCAGGCCGATTTTTGCTGGTCCTTACCCAAAGGCCCCAAAGTAGTTCCTGTTTGGGGTTCATATTTAGAATTCTAGAACCCTAGGAATCTAAGGACTCATATATTAAGGCTTTTGGGCCCAAAGACCATACTATATAAGGCTTTTGGGCTATTTTGATGCCCAGGGTAAGGTAATCCCAAAAAGGAACTACTTTGGGGCCTATGGGTAAGGTAGAGTTCGGTGTTAAGGGTTTCAGGGCTCCGCGGGTTCAGGGCTCATAGGGTTTACCTTAACCCTGATGAACCTACCTTTTTAGGGTTCCTTATGATGATTTCCTTATATAAGTCCTTAAAAAGGTAGGTTCTTCAGGGTTAAGGTAGGGCTTAAGGATTAGGTTTATCGGTTTGTGTGTTGCTGATAAGGATTAGGGGTTGCAGCTTCAGGGCTTTGTGGTTTAGGGTTTAGGGTTTTAGGGTTCAGGCATTTGGGGTTTGAGGGCTTGAGGCTTGGAATGATAAGAGCTATATGCTGCAAGTATGAAGGTTAGGAGTATTGTGCCAATGCCGGACACGCCAGGAATCGTATGATTTGTGGTAGTGCTTCCAGTCGCACGCCTAAGTCAAAATTCAATAAGACAGGCTGCTTCTCAACCCTAAACCCCAAACCCAACTCAGTTTTCCTTCAGCTCCGACTCATCACCTTCAACCCTAGATCCTTATAGTTATACGGCTGATGGACAAAATCCTGCATGACCTTAAGGACTCTAAAGTATTGGAATTATGGTATATTCCTTATAATGGGTAATGCAGGATTTTGTCCATCAACAGTAGAGCTTTTTTCACATCTGTTTGGAGTCCTCAACCGCTTGAGAAGCCTCGAACACGGCTGAACATCCTCTCCAACTGCCCTAAATCCACAAAGCCTCTAAACCCTAAATTCCTAAAACTCCAAAATACTTAATAACATACCCTAAACCTTAAGGACCAAGTGACGCTCAAACGTAGTAGCCCTATACTCTTTGACTATGATTCCCTGTCTGGTGTGTGAACCTTAAACCCTTTGGGAAGCCCTCAGCCCCAGAACCACCTAAACCTGAAATCCTAAACCCTAGACCTAAGCCTTAATCTTACTTTACTTATATTTATATGTATTTGAACCCTGACCATTTTTTGCCCCGCGCTGTTTCCGAATTCGACGAAGGCTTCGACTACGAAGAGGATGAGGGCGAGGCCTCGGGACGAAGCGGATTCAGAAGACCAGGGACTAGTTAGGACTTAGTTTGGGTTTAGGGGCATAGAGTTTAGGGTTTAGGACTTTAGGGTTCAGGGCCTGCTTAGGGCTTAGTTAGGGTTTAGGGGGATTGAATTTAGGGTTCAGGGGTTCAGGGCTTACCCACGGTTTAAGGAGCATTTAGGCTCGGACTTTGCTCGGATTTCGCAGGGCGTCTTTGCGGTCTGAGACGGTCTCGCAGGGTTTTCTGTTCTACACAAATGGGAGTTTCCGAAAATTAGGGGTACCTTATTTGGGGGTCCCTTGGAATATGGATCCTACTATTTAGGTTACTGTATTAGGGTCCCCTATGGTCGGAAACTCCCAAGTAGACAAGCTTCAAAGTTTCCTGGAGTTGTCTTGATTTAGTATCGCATTGCAGTTGTTGCTGTCATTTCGATGGTAATCAGTGTAAGGAGAAGCGTGTTTTCAATATGTGGATGCCCAGTTGCTAGACCCAGCAAACCCTTCGATCCTGATTTACAAGGGATTGAATACTCCCCAGACATCCGGGAAATCTTCAAAATGGATCCCTTAAAGAAGGTTCCTATCAAGTCATTTTAGTAGTTGGGGTCGCAAATATTTAGAACAGGGGATTTAACTTTGTCAGATTCTGATCCGCCCGGAAGTCTGCGCATGCGAAGCTCCCTGCAGCCCTAACCCTAGCCACAAAACCCAAATCTCAACACTCCCCGAAGCCACCAAGTAAGTTGAGGGCCGGAGGCCCACGGTTTAGGGTTTAGGGTTTAGGGTTTAGGGTGCAGCCGAAGGCAAGAACCCACCAGAGAAGAGGACCTTGCGAAAGAATCCTGAACCCGAAACCCAAAGTATGATCCGTTTTGTACCCTGACAGGAGCCCATTTAGGAAGCTTCAAAGGATCCCTCAAAAGGAGCCCATAAAGGATCCCTTAAAGGAAGCTGTCACAAGACCCAGCAGCCACTTGCAGGTAATAGCTGAATTATCACAGAATTGGTTTGGGGGACCTAAAGTCCGAAATACTAGCAAAAACGGGCCCTCTTGCTTTGAGAGCAGGTGCAATTCCGCGACGGCGTGCAGGTGGCAGAAATCATGCTGCAGCCTTATCTGCCCTTATCCACCACCCGATCCCCTTAAAGCTTATGTGCCCTCAGTGTGAGGGCAGCATAGGAACTCACTCACTCTTCTAAATGCAGCGTTCACAAGCACCTAAGGTCCAGTAGAGGTGTCCTTATTTGACATGGGGTAGACTACTTGATGTCATGCAGGACGTTGTCGACCAACAGTATTTATACACATTCATTAACCATAAACCCCATGCCATCTTGGTAAAGGCTGCAGAGGTGATTGACCGGGTCAGTTTGAAGAACCCGTACAATTCCTTATTGCGAAAACACCGAATAGGCATGCTTGCTTGGATGTATGCCGCTCCATCCCTCCATCGCTCCATCCCTCCATCCTGCTATCCTTCCATCCCTCCATTCCTGCATCCCTCCATCCCTCCATCCCTGCATCCCTCCAATCTGTACAGGGACTACTCTAAGGCCAAAGTATATACTACTTGGGCACATGGACCCTTAGGGACATAGACCCAGTAGTAGGATTCGCGTAAAAAACTATCCCAATCAGACTTTCCCCCAAGCCTTTGCCCGAACCCGCCTTAATGTGGCATATTCTCGCAACGCAACCAGGCCGGAGAAAGTGTCCATTATTGGGGATCCCCATGCCAGTCACGTCGACCCTGAACCCTAAACCCCTGAACCTTAAACCCTAAACCCCTGACCCGGAACCCTAAACCCGAAACTCCTATAGATCCCTTAGCGGAACCCCTTAAAGGTACCCTTATAGCAACCCTAAACGCTTCGCCCCAAAAGTGCCCTCGAGCGAGGCTGACCATCTTGCCAAAGAAGCGCGGCGAGCGGAGCGATCGCTTCCAAGTCGTCCTGGAGGATTCCTATTCATGTTGGGTGGCTAAGGGATTTGGTGTGTTTTCAGCAGGACCGCATGACCAGACGTTTCAGGGCTGTTAAGGTTTAGGGCTTGAGGTTTTGAGTTTAGGGTTTCGGGTGAGGGGCTTCGCATGTTTTGCAGAGGGCACGCAACTGCAACCATTCTGGAAGCAGGCCCCAAAACGCCATCCTAATCATGGTTTTGAGGGACCTAATACCATAATGGTAGTGGAATTTGAGTCACGGCGACTACGTAGGCGACGGGGTTAGTGAATCTGGAGTCAAAATGGAGGAGCCCACGGGCGGCGCCGAATTCAACCCCGACTTCGACGGTGGGGAAGAGTCCCTCTGTTTATTTGCAGTGAGGGTTTAAGGTTGAAGGGTTTAGGGGTGTAGGATACAGGTCTTCACATTCAGGGTTCGTATGAGGTTCATATAAGCAGTCTAAGGCTTACGCATGTTAAGGGATTCCTTGAGGGTTACTTTTAGGGTCCTTTTGCGGGTTATAGTAGTAAGGGTTCATATCCGGAGATTTTGTGAGGTTCCATGTAAAGGGTCCCTTCAACGGTTACGAATCAGGTTTTTTAAGGGTTCATACTTAAGATTCTTATGAGGTGCCTTTAAATTTAAGGGGTTTAGACTATAGGGGCTAGGCTTTCTGGGCCCAAGGACCAAAGAGAAGAGCGTCAGCCCTGCGTATGTTTAGAGGCTTTAATACCCCTTCGCCGCGGGTTCCTTGGCGGTGTTCCTGACGGTTTAGGGTGGTGTAAGGTTGGATCTTATTTCCTAAACCCTACGACGTAATTACCCGTATGTAGCATTAGGACTCCTCTAACTATCTTCAAATGCTCAAACATCTGTTCTACAGTTGTTGATATGAACCCTGCATTTCCCACAATAAGGAGTATACCATATTTCCCATAGTCTGGGGTCATTAAGGTAATGCAGGATTTATATCATCAGTCGTAGGTTCTTCAGTCCCTTATGGGGTTATGGAGTCTTTGGGAGCCGCTGAGGTGTCAGCGTCTCACCATCATTGTCGAGAATGAAATTGCTGGAGGTCGGGGTTTACCTCGGACGTCTTACTGTGGCTCTGTAGAAGCCCCTTACAGGTGGGTAGTTCTATAAGACCCCCTTTACCTTATAGGAGTGGTATGGGAGGCTTATGGGAAACTACCCACCTACGGTTGATGGACAAAATCCTGCATGACCCTAAGGACTCTAAACTATGGGAACTATGGTATATTCCTTATAATGGGTAATGCAGGATTTTGTCCATCAACCGTAGTACCTACCCACCTGTAAATGGCTTGCACTCCTCAGGTTGAGCTTTGTATTTGCCTGGGTTATAGGAGAAGTTTTCGTAACATATGCGAGTTTCTCATCAGTTTTCCGGGGTTTGGGTCATGTACTGTTGATGGACAAAATCCTGCATTACCCATAATTCCCTTAGTTTAGAGTCCTTAAGGTCATGCAGGATTTTGTCCATCAGCAGTATTATTTGCTACTTGTCCTGCTGTCATGACAAGTGTTGTTCATTTCTACTGGTTGACCTGCGGGCTATGCTTGTGCTAGATAGATGCTATGCATAGCACCGTAGCGCCTTCACCGGCAAACCTGAAACACGGAGCCTTCGTGCAATCCCTGTACCTATAACCTTACATCCGACAGCTTGGCACATGCAGGGCCATCTTTTGCGTGTTTCTCATGCCTGCAGCCCACGAAACTTGTCAGCGCCGGCAGAAGGCACAAACCTTGCACCTTGAATCCATCCCTTCTTGGATTTTCGGGATCGTAAGAACCCACCTGCCACTCAGGGGGCACATATGTTTTCTGACACCCTTCAAACCCTAAACGCCAAATCCTCAACTCAAAAGCCCAAGCCGTAATCCCTAAACCCCGCATGAATGAACCAATATACATATACGTATATGTAGATATACATACATACATACATACGTACGTACATACATACATACCGTCGGAGTGCTTCGCATCCAAGAGAAGCTCTAAGCCTTCCTAGTAGCCTTAGCACTTGGACTGGGGTTTTGGGTTACGTTTCGGCTATGTTTTTTTAAATGGGGACAAGGGCGTACAGTAAGCATTCAGAATTATTCATGCGCTGAAGCCTACCATAGCCTGCCACAACCTCCTTTTGTTTGTACCGTAGAAGTTCATATTAGGGTTAAAAATACCTACAAAAAAAGTCAACAAAGGATGTTTAAGGTAAATCCTTAGCCCTAACCCAAAACCCCGAACCCTAAACCCAAAACCCTGAACTCTAAACCTACCCCCAAACCCAAACCCTAAACCCTGACCCTAAAACCCAACCAGGCTCCTGTTTCACGGCAGCGATCGACAGTTTCATCAACTTGGACGAAATTCGACAGGCCTCTTAACTCTTGAAGTTATCATTTAGGGTTCCTTATTAAATTAGTACTACGACAAACCTCATCCAGCCAACAAAAAGTGTTCTGATCATTATGAAGCTATCCCTCAGGGTTCCTTATTATACTAATACTACAAAATCCCTCCAGCCAAACACGTATTCTGATTATTGCCCCCTTACATTACTGCCAAAGTCGTAAGTTCGACTTCAGAGAGTTCTGCTGAAGCTGAGATCTTTTCCTTATTGCAACGTATGAACTATCAGGATGTGTTACATCACATTGAGTCACTTACACCAGGAAGTAGTGACTAAGTAGTGATGAGTTCATGGTCGATCAAGTTGTTTCTCATCGCTTTGCCAAGCTGTTGCAAGCCAGTGGTATTAATCATCACAAGATTCTACAAACTCCGGCTACAGTTTATAAAGATCCTGAAGGAACGATCGTGTGGGGACTTCCAGTGGACAATTTTCCCGGACCCCTTACAACGATGACAGGATCAGGCGACAGTAGATTTGTTTCGATACATGAGACGTCGGAGTTAAGGGCTTAGGGTTTAGGGTTTAGGGTTTTAGGGGTTTAGGGTTTAGGGGTTTACAGACGGATTGGAAATGCCACCTGGGGCGGAAACGAGTGGCTTCTTCGCCAAGGCAATGTTTGGTTATCTTGCTGATGGCACGCCGTACTCTCACGCCAAAGCCGTCGCTGATTTCTACTTTCACGGAAAAAACCCTTGCAACATCGTGTTCTCTGGTGAAGCCGTTGGCCAACACATAAAACCGATCAACGCAGACGTTCACCGAGGGCAAGAGCTGATGCAAAGATACCCGGTGGTACATTCCACCTCAAACGGCAAGCGATGGCTCATTCGTGAAGATGTTGCTCGTATCACGCATATATTTCTCCTGAGCAATCCTGACGACGGTTGAGGGTTCAGGGCTTATAAGACCCGTGTATTTGAACCCCTTACGCCCCGCAGCCCCCTCTCTGAAACCTTAAACCCTAAGCCCTGTAAGCCCTAGGCGCCTTCAGCGCCTTCGTAGTCGAGTACTTTGGCCCTGAGACTTCGATTGCCAGACAGTACCCAAGAGGCCCCACATCCCGAAAACCCTACAGTCGACCTGAATCCCCAAAACGGTACCTTTTTCAGCCAAATACATAACGGGAAAGCATAAGCAGCAACCCTCAAAATACAGGTTTTTGAGGTTCAGGTAAACCCTAAAAGCCTCCAGCCTTGTGGAAAACCTACAATCCCTTTAAGATCTAAACCCCTATGGAAAGGCTGTTAGAAGCCTTCTAGAATGCTTATATATACCTTGAGAGAGCCCACAAGCTCCACAGCCTTGGAACCC
This sequence comes from Symbiodinium sp. clade A Y106, assembly GCA_003297005.1. Lineage (NCBI taxonomy): Eukaryota > Dinophyceae > Suessiales > Symbiodiniaceae > Symbiodinium > Symbiodinium sp. clade A. The sequence continues at coordinate 56,985 of BGNK01002571.1, read as the reverse complement.
TAAGCAATGAACCCCAAACCCTTAAAATCCCCTGAACCTTAAACCCGCAAGAACCCCTAAACCCTAAAGCCTCGAACCCTAAATCCCCAAACCCTAAACCCTATGAACCCTCTGAACCCTCTAAACCCTCTAAACCCTCTAAACCCTCTAAACCCTAAACTCCAAAGCCCAAACCCTTCTCAGGGCACAGCGCTCTGGGTAGACCAGGTCAAGGAGGCCTTTGCGGGCTTCAGGGGTTCGGGGTTTAGGGTTTATTGGTTTAGGGTTTAAAGTTTAGGTCTTTACCGACCCAAAGAGGTATCCTTTAAGGGTTGCTATAACAAGTGTTCCACTAAGGCTTAACAGCTTCCTATACGGGTTTGGAGTTTAGGGTTACCCGAGAAGTAGAGAGTTTGGCTGCTATAGTAGGAATTACTTCTATGGTTTCGGTAAGTACCCTCCATAGATTGACTTAGGACCCTTTGGGGGATTATTTTTCCTATTCGGATTCCTCTAATAGGGATATCGTACCCATAGGGGTCCAGGTGCAGAACCTCTGTGGAACTGGGTCCCGAAAGACCATATCCCAATCATGGTTTTGGGGAACCTACTTCCCTGATAGGATCATCTACATTCTGCTGGCTCGCACTGGTGTTCTTAAGAATCATTGCGTGTTTTCAGGCTACCATAAAGCTCCAAGCGGTTTTCAAAATTGCATTGTTATTCTAATTCCAAGCGTGCGCAAGTTACACACTAGTTTATATGAAGTGCCCCTCCGTATTTTCAGGCATATGCCTTGATTGAGAGGCTCCGGCGTTTCTGGCGAACCTTAAGACCCGTCTTCCGACACGTGAACAACCCTATAGAACACAAAAAATCCTTGATGAAGCTTTACCCAGAAGCTCCATATATATATATATATATATATTACTGCTATGGAATTAGGCCCCCAACACCATAACAAGAATGATCTTTCGGGACCTAATTCCATAATGTTAGTATATATGGAGTGAACCACTAAGCATCCTAAACCCAAGTACCTAACTACTCCTTCGAACCCCTAGCCAGCTCTGAAACCCTCAATCCTACACCCCTAACCCTGAAACTCTTAAAGCCTAAACCCAAGCCCTATAAACCATAGGACACTTAAACCCTCAACCCTAATTCCCCTAACGCCCCAAGCCCTATAAGCCCTAAACCCTTAAACTCTAACGCCCGAAGCCCAGTATCTTCTGGTCCCTTATGAAAACACTAGGTACCGATTTGGGATCATTGTTATTGTCCCTTATTGTTTGTTTTCAGAGCCCGAATTGTAAAAAGATTGGGACTGTTGAAATTGACACCTAGAATCCCGTAAACCCTGTAGAACCCTTAAAGGAATCCTCCAAGGAACCCATAATGGTATGAGCCCTCTGAAGTAGCGAAGCGCTGGGAAGGCACTGTTTGTCGGTGGCTCGCGCGAGGAGCAGGAGCGACTGCCTCGTCTCTTGCGGACTCCCAGTACCCAGACATTCCAAAACCTTTCAATTAAGGAATATACCTTAAATTATCCCAGGACCCCTAACAATCATTTAAGGAACATTCCTTCATTTAGGGGTTTTGGAGTCTCTGGGTACGTTGTGGTTTAGGGCTTTAGGGGTTTAAGGATTTTGGGTTCAGGGTTTGGGGCTTCGGGTTGGGGTTCATTTAGGATGAGGTCTTCTGTCTGGTGCTTAGTAGGGAATGGGGGAATGGATCCCTATAGTAGTCCCTATATAATCCCCAATAATAGTCTCCATAATCCATTCCCCCATTCCCTGCTAAGAACCAGACAGTCTTTGGTGGCTAGGGCGTGCTACCCACGGCTTTCGTAGGCTTCCCGACTACACCCAGCTGAACTGCCCTCTGCTTGGGCTAGGGTTTAGGGCTGTGGGGTTCGGGTTAAGGGTCTATGTGGTGGCTTAGGGTGTAGGGGGTTGGTGTCCGGAGGTTTTGGAGGTGATTAGGGTTTATAAGAGCTTTCGGGGTTAGTGTTTGGGGATTATGGCTTTGGGGTTTAGGTTTCAGCTTTAGGCCTCTGGGGTGAGGGTTTAGGGCCTTGAATTTAGAGTTTAGGCCTTTGGGGTGATAGTTTAGGGTTTATGGCTTGGGGGGTCAAGGTTTCGGGTTTAGGGCTCGGGGCGTCGCAAACTCAGCTATGGAGACATATGCCTCGGGTTACATGGCTCTAGGGTTTAACATGTAAACAAGCAAAAGGCTCAGGTAGACTAAGCCGAAAACGAGACAACCATGGCAAGCTATACTTTACTACACCATACTACTATGAGACAGCGTACTATAAGAGGACCGTATTCCAAAAGATCCAGATCCCAGCAGCTTACAACCGATAGAAACTCGTCCGAGCACCTGAAAAGGTCCTGTATGACTGCTTCATTTAACTCTTTAAATCCCCTTCTCAACTCCTTATGATACCTATCCTAGTTACAAGTTGGTAAGGCCAGCATATTCAACCCCAGCCCATCCAGAATCCCCGCAAACCGTGATTGCAGAACCTTCGCCGCAGCTTACCAATAAAGGCACCTCTTTGGAAGCCTTTACCACAGGTCGAAAAACCCGTTCACTGAGCCCTAAGCCCCAACCCCTAAACCCTGTAAAAGACCCTTGTGGACACCCCTACAGAAATTCTTACAGGAACCCTTGACGGAGCCCGAAACTCTAAAGGGATCCACAAACCCTGGCCCAAACTTGGCAGGAGCAGGCAGGGGCACTAGACTGGCCCCTGGGTTGCTATTTGTTAGGGAAGTTTAGGGTTTAGGGGTGGAGTGTCTAGGGTTCATTGTTTGGGGCTTTCGCAAATTTGGGGGGGCTGAGGCTTTACGGATTACGGTTGGGGTTGAGGGATTAAGGTTCAGGGCATTGGGGTCATGGGTTCAGGGTAGATTGTGTGCGTCAGATTTCGTGTTCTTCTTTTGTGGGGTTGGCAACCCTAAGGCTCAAATGGCTTTACAGCCTTATATAATATGGTCTTTAAGCCCAAAAGCCTTAAAATATGAGTCCTTAGAGCCCTAGGGTAATGTAAGGTATATTCCTCTCAAAATGGCTTTAAAGCCTTATATACCCAGGGGGTCCATATATACTACCATTATGGAATTAGGTCCCCAAAGACCATCCCCACTATGGTTTTTGGGGCCTATTTCCATAATAGTAGTGTATATGGACCCTCTTGGATATTATGGTCTTTAAGCCCAAAGCCTTAAAATATGAGTCTTTAAGCCCAAAGCCTTAAAATATGAGTCTTTAAGCCCAAAGCCTTAAAATATGAGTCCTTAGAGCCTTAGGGCACGAGTCCGACATTCTGCCCACGCTTCTTCCAAAGGGCGTGGAGCTGAGGCGCCAGGTGGCCATCAATCATAGGGACCCTTAGGGGGGTAGGGGGAAGGGGGGTAGGGGACTATACTTCCTTAAATAGGCCTTATTAAGTCCTTATTATAGGTATTAGGGCCCCCTACCCCCCCTCCCCCTACCCCCCTAAGGGTCCCTATGAATCAAGCAGGACAGGCCACTCTTTGGGTCGGACCTCCTCCTGCAGATGGTGATCGAGATGGACCAAGGTGCCAGCACCCCAATAAGAGGGCGGGGGCATCCTTCTCAACGGCAATTCGGAGGAGCAGGCCCACTGCGTGCTGTGGATGAAGCCCTGCTGGCGCCAGCGCGCCAAAACAGGCCTGCTGGCAACCATCGCGCCCGCCCCGGTGGACGGCTTGCCGCTGAGACCTGAAGTGGTCGCAAACGACTAGAGTTAAGGTGCTTTTGGGTGCTCCAGAAACTCCAAGTATTTCTTTGCTAAGATATCCACAAAGCTTCATGAATTGAACCTACTAAACCTTAAGCCTGAAGCCCCAAAATCCTAACTAGACCCTCAGCCCTAAGCCCCAAAATCCTAAACCCTAAACACTGAAGCTCTAAGGACTCATGTTTCGATTCTTCAGGACCCCGAAGCCATACTCTGGAAGCCTTTTGGGGTTATGTTCGTAGGAAGGGGTGTAGAAGTATTCGTTTAGTGTGGCTTTACTCTTGAATAGCCTAAATAATGACCATGTACTATCCCTTAGGGTTCCTAGTTCCTAGTATAATGATTCAATATATAGTAGAATATAACCCAAAACCCTGTTCTAGTTACAGTGGAAGCCAGAAAGTTGGAACATCAATATCCCCATGCCCTTAAGGTAGAGTATAGGGGATCCTAGCACCAATCCTCCTAAACCCATGTTCCAACTTTCTGGGGCTCACTGTACTGAGGCCCTACTTCAAGGATTAGGGTGCCAGGGTCACGGATTGCGCGCAGGGTCGAGTGTTCAGGGCTCCGAAAGTGGAAGGATCGCGTGTTTTAGCCGAGTTGTTAAGGACGAAACGAGACCTAAAAGAGTTTAAGGTTCAAGCACCATATCGGGATTCATGGTAACTATAAGGGCATAAGTCGATATAAGGCTCTTTCTTTCAAGGGCGATTTGGTCAACAAGGTATTGGCTCAACTGCTTACTAATCCTATAAGCTACTATCCCAAACCCCGGTACCTAATTTCCCCAGACCCCAATCCCTAAGGCAGAACCAGCCTCGGGAAGCTTCGTCAAAGTGCAGAGTCGCGCAGCACCCCCGCAACCTGAACCGGTTGTATTAAATACTACTCTGAGCGTTATCAGGTTTCCCAACCCTAAACCCTAAACCCTAAACCTTAACAGTAGGGCTTCAATAATGACTTATCCTAGGACTGGTAAAGTTGCTGACTGTTCTGCCAAAAGAAGAGGCCGAGCCTCGGAGCTCTAGCACAAGCAGGATTTCAAATTCTTCGGGCTCCTGAAGGCTCAAGGTTTAGGGTTTAGGGCTTAGGGTTTAGGGTTTAGGGCTTACAGTTCAGACAGCCGAGGAAAGGGGGACAACCGCCTTACATACTGATTTACTGACTGCTCGGATATTTGAGCTTCTCAAGGAGCCCTTTAAGGAGCCCTTGTACTAGTTCTGCGGCTGAAGGCTTAGCCTATTCCTCCCCCTAAACCCAAAACCCCAAAACCCTAAACCCACCTAAACCCTGAAACCCTGAACCCTAAAACCCTAAACCCTGAACCTTCGCAGCTGAAGGCTTAGCCACTTCCTCTGGCTGCCCTGGACTCTCACCTTCTCTTTGTTCACACCACCCCCGGCCTACCTCGGCGGATGGGCCACTTGACAAAAAACGGTTTAGGGTTCAGAGTTTACGCTCTATACCCTAGACCCAGTACTTCATGGGCTTTTGAAGGCTTTTTGAATTCAACAAGGACGGTTTCGGCTTTCATCGGGAAACCAAACGGTCCTACGGTTGATGGACAAAATCCTGCATTACCCATTATAAGGAATATACCATAATTCCCATAGCTTAGGGTCCTTAAGGTCATGCAGGATTTTGTCCATCAACAGTATGAGGGTTTGGGGCGTGGGGCTCAGGTTTTGGAGTTTAGGGTTTGGGGTTCTATACTTAGGGACCCCAAAAAGCACATAAGCATAAGCATTTTTTTGGGATATCCCTACCATATTGGGCTTCATGATATGGGGATTTATATGGGATATCCCTATCCTAATTTTTGCTTATGTGCCTTTTTGGGGGCCCTAAAAGGGCTGCTGTGCTTTAAGATGTTCCCGCCATAGACTGGACACAGCCTGAATCCTAGACCGTATAAAAAACCGTGGTGCCAACCTCTTAAACCCTTGTACGAAGCCTAAGCCGCTGCACAATTTCTGGAGCCATCGTGATACTTTAGCCAAGCAAGCTTTTCCGTGCGGTTTAGGGTTTAGGGTTTAGGGTTTAGGGCAAAAGGCTGAACCTAAAGCAACATGAGCACCAAACGGCCCAAGCCACTTTGCGCCAGTGCCGGAAAGCAACAGGCCCCAGTTGTGAACTTAACAAAAACCTTGCATGAGCCAGAGCCAGGTGTATACCACAGCTCCCAAAGCCTGGTATACCAAAAGTCTCCATATATACTACCATTCTGGAATTAGGTCCCTTAACCATAATCAGGCTGGTCCTTCGGGACCCAATTCCATAATGGGTATATAACTGCAGCCTTTGGGATACTAATGGCAATGCACTGGCACGGAAGAAATATCGGTTCGTTCCGTTGAAAGCGAAGCCCAGCGTCGAAGTATATCCTTAGGACAGGTTAGGCTAGTTTCCTCAGTGGTACCCTGTTGCCCTTAGGATTTTAGGGTCCCCTTATTGTAGGGAACAGAGTACCCTGAACCCTAAACCCCTAAACCCTAAACACCCTATACCCTTATGTGAAGGGGCTGCTTCAGGTATAGAAGATCCTACAGCCAAAAACACTCACCTTCCAGAGCCTTTTACGGTTTAGGGTTCAGGGTAGGGCCCATGCTATGCTTGAGCCTTAAAGTACTCCCTATTTAGGTACTTTGGAACCAAGGTATATTATATACTAGTTGGGTATATGGACCCGTAGAGTACACTGCTAGTTTAAGTTTGTAATTAGCCTGTATCCTTGACTTGGGACACTTCCATGAAACGATACTCTAGTTCCCCAACCCTCAACCCTAAAACCTAAGCCCTAAAACCCAAACCCTGAACCCTGAATCCGAAAGCCTGAACCCTAAACCCTAAAACATGGACCCACAACACTCTGAGAGGAGTGGTGTTGAGAGCTTTTCGGATTCAGGATTAGGGTTTAGGGTTTGGGGTTTCTGGGTTTGGTTTAGGGTTCAGGTGTTTAGGGTTTAGGGATTTTGGACTAGGGGTTCTTTCCTGAATGACGAAATAAACTTCAAAAAGGCTCAAGTTTCTGATATATCATATAGGGATTCATAGTACAGGGGTATAGGGCCCCTGCTTTTAAGGGTCGTTTGGTCCTTACGGTTTTCAGGGTTTAGGGTATGCCGCAACTAAGGTCGAGGCACGATGCTCCTGAAACGATCTACCCAGATCCCTAGGGTTCCTTTAAAGGGGTCCTTAAGGGTTCCTTTAAAGGGATCTATCAGGGTTTAGGGTTTAGGGTACTCAGAGATCCCAATATCCCTGAAGCCCAGGGCGGATCGAGAAAGTAGAACCCCATCCCCCGGGATTTCCTGGGGATCCGAAAATCTACCGTTTTAGGGGTTCTACCCTATACAGTAGAAGCTAGAAAGTTGGAACATCATTAGCCTCATGCCCTTAAAGTAAAGTAAAGGGAATCCCAGCATGAATCATCCTAAATCGATGTTCCAACTTTCTGGGGTTCACTNCTATACAGTAGAAGCTAGAAAGTTGGAACATCATTAGCCTCATGCCCTTAAAGTAAAGTAAAGGGAATCCCAGCATGAATCATCCTAAATCGATGTTCCAACTTTCTGGGGTTCACTATGATTAAGGGGTCATATCCTGGGTCACAGGTTGGGATCCCAGACTTGAAGGATATACTGTATACTGTACAGGAGCGCGCCTGAGTGACCCTAAGCCCTACACCAGGTCTGCTTCGCCGTCTCTTTAGGCCACATTGCGTGGCTGACAGCCACCTGGCTGAAGTAGGAGATAAATAGAGTTTGCAAGATTTTTGGGGTTGGGTTTAGGGTTCAGTGTTTAGGGTTTAGTGCTCAGGGTTTCGACATTAATTAGGGTTCAGGGGAGGACCCATACCCTTTAACTTTTAAGCTCCTACAGATCAGGGATGCTTGTGTACGTGCTACTACTCAGAGTTTACCATTCCGGGTTCGCGAGGGTTCCACATGAGTTTCAGAGTCCCTTGTGTTCTGAAGCTCTTACCCAAACCCGCGCGAGGATCTACCCTATACTACTAGAGAGTACTTTACGGGGAACGCCCTTGAGGGATCTGCTCTTCGGATCCTCCCAGGGGTTTGGGTATAGGTTTTGCTTGTTGGGGTCGTCTGGTTAATATGGGCATTTAATTACCTATACTATTTTTGGGGCTTCTTATTATACCTATAGTATACTATACCCCCCCAAACCCTATTCTAATTATGAAGGCCCCTATACTATAGAACCTACTATAGATCCCTTATACGGCCCGTTAAGGAGCCCTTTAAAGGGAGCCTTATTCTAATTGTTAAGGCCCCTATAGTACGTTTTGCTTGTTGGGGTCGTCTGGGGTAGAAGCTTCTTGCCAGCTGTAGAGGGGGAGTGGGGTTCAGGTTCTGGGGTTCAAGGTCCGGCCGTAATATACCTTGGCGTTCTTCTGGTTGGATCTTAGGACTTTTACTTTTCGGGTTTCGACATGAACCATAATAAGGAGGCTAAAAGTTTAACTTTTTGGAGGGGTGCAGAAGTCAGCCAAGATACGGTTGATGATATAAGTCCTGCATTACCCAGAATAAGGATTATATAATTACCATAATTCCCATAGTTTTGGCTCCTTAAGGTAATGCAGGATTTATGTCATCAACCGTACAGACGTGAGCAAGTAACAGCACACCCTTGGCGGTCCCGCTGTTAGTATAAGTCTAGAGGCTCCATGTATATATACTACCATTCTGGAATCAGGTCCTAAAAGACCATTCTTATTAGGGTTTTAGGGACCTGTTTCCAGAATGGGGTATATGTGGGTAAGTCTCCCATGATATACGCAAGGCCGTGCTCTGACGATCAAGTTCCCGTTAACAAAAGGAAGCAAACCCCTCAGCCCTGAACCTGTTCTAAGGGTTCTGACTATTGCGGCCATGAGAAAGTGTATCCTAACCTTAAGGGCGAAAGGAACCATAAAAGGGTTTAAGGTTTAGGGCTTTAGGGATTCAGGTTTAGGGTTTAGGGTTTAGGGTTTAGGGGTCTATATACGACTCACAGTATAAAAGGTGGGCCACCGAAGCTTCTGTTTACCCTCGCAGCAAAGCCTAAACCAAGTAATTCATTTAATTAGGTGTGCTTGCTGTTGGAAACAATTTTAATTTTCGATTTCGGTTACTATAACCCCTTAGAAGCAGCTAAAATTCGAATTCTGCAAGAATGCCAAGTTCAGTATACTTAAGGGTTCGGGGCGATTTATGGGTTCAGGGGCTCAAGGGCTTGGGGGCTAGCTTTCAGGATGCAGGGTGCAGGGTTTAGTGTTCATGATTCGGGGTTTAGGGTTTAGGTTCAGGGGCAAGCACTTAAATCTTTTGCCCGCACCTCCCACAAGAGTTTGTCGCCTTAAGCTCACGAACATCAAACCCAAAACCCTAAGCCCTAACGTTTTAAAGCCCGAAAGCCCTNGGTTCAGGGGCAAGCACTTAAATCTTTTGCCCGCACCTCCCACAAGAGTTTGTCGCCTTAAGCTCACGAACATCAAACCCAAAACCCTAAGCCCTAACGTTTTAAAGCCCGAAAGCCCTAAACCAGAAACCCTAAAGTATTAAAGCCCGAAAGCCCTAAACCCTAAACCCTAAATACCGCCAGCCGTATCTTCGGAACAGCCGTGCAGCAACTTGTTGCCGCAGGATTGCATCACCAAGCCCTTGAGCCATTGATTCTCTACCCTGGGGTAGGACCATGTCTTGGCAGATCGCTGGAGATCCCACCTATCACACTCTCGTTTCGACAGTGCTGAAGAGTGGAGGTTCTCCCTTTCGGGTCTTCTCCGATGAGCNGTCTTGGCAGATCGCTGGAGATCCCACCTATCACACTCTCGTTTCGACAGTGCTGAAGAGTGGAGGTTCTCCCTTTCGGGTCTTCTCCGATGAGCGGATGCCCAACGCAGAGGTATGCGCGGAGATTCCACCCTTCGGGGATGGGAAGCAAGTCTTTCTCATTCGTGAAGGGGAGGTTCGAGCTGTGACGCCTCCTCGCCAATCTGGTTTGGGGGCGGTCGCCATCCGTCAGACCTTCAATGTCTTGGGATTCTTCGTTCCTACGGAGACCAGCTCGAAGGTGGCTCTGATTGGGACCGATACCTNTACCTTCCGGTTTGTGAACCTGGCCTCGTCCATCTCTCGTTCTTGGGTTAGAGTGGTTCAAGGGAGGGTACTTGTGGGGCCAGTGATACCAGCAGCAGTCGGTCTCATGCTTCTTTGCTCAATGTCCCCCAAGGATAAGCTCAAGGCACGACCTATACGCCTTAACTATAGTCTCCTTAGGAATTGTCTTTTATTTTTGTTCATATAAAGCCTAAGAGAATATTAAATATAAAAATACTATTTTTATTATGGCTCTAGGGGGGGGTATAGTTAATTGGGGAGCGCACATTACATTATGGAGAGAGTTCATGATTCGGGGTTTAGGGGTTATTAGTGGTGTACTACCTTTCATAATTTAGGCTTAGGGGTTTGGGGGNGGGGGGGGTATAGTTAATTGGGGAGCGCACATTACATTATGGAGAGAGTTCATGATTCGGGGTTTAGGGGTTATTAGTGGTGTACTACCTTTCATAATTTAGGCTTAGGGGTTTGGGGGTTTAGCATTCATGATTCAGGGCCTTTTTAGGGTTTAAGGTATGCGGTTCTGCGTTCAGGGTCAGAGGTTACGGGATTGAACTGGTTCTGGTTTGGGTTTCCGAACTGTAGATCCCCTTAAACTTCCCTAAACCCAAACAAGAAACCTTAACCTCATCCCCCCCTACAAAAAATAAGAAAAAGACCGAAGCCTTAAGCCCAAAACCCTAAATCCCGAGTGTCGGGCTGCGGCATTTACGGGTTCCTTTCAAGGTTCCTTTAAGGGTTTAGGAGCTGAGTGGATCCACTTTACACTTTTTGGGATAATATTACCCACTATAGAGTTGAAAGTGTACACTTTTTGGGGCTTATGAACTCAGCAACTAAGAAGGGTTTAGGAGGTGCATATGGACCCTCTGGGTTTTGTACTGCCCCCATAATGGAACTACTACTATTAAGGGCCGTCTATATCTATGTTCTAGCTGTCATTCTATTGTTGCTGTGTGGGGGCGGGGGGCAGTATCCAACGCACAACCTTTCTGTAAATTATGTCGTTTAAGCTTTGGGGCTTGGGGTGTGAATTGTGCGGTTTTTCCAGTGTCTCGTCCTAATTAGTCGTGGGTGGGCTCTACCCAGACGCCCGGCATGACCTGGAAAGTTCTAGTTGAAGTCCTATACTGTTCAAGGCTGTTTTTTTGTGGGAACCCCCTTTATGGGATCTACTTGTTTGATCCTCCCGAGAGGTGCAGGGTCATTGCCAATCTTTCAAGCTCAAGGGTTTAGGGTTTAGGGTTTAGATAGTAAGGGTTTAGGGTGAAGAGTTAGGGCTTAGAGATTTTGCTAAACCTGTACCCCAAACCCTTACTCAGAGGGTTCAAGTGCCCGAGTAGTAGGTCCCGAATCCCATACTTTGATGGTTTTTTGCCACCTAGCACCACTTAGGGTTGCGTAGCCCTGACAAACCTGAAAGCCTGCAGTGCTGCAAGCGGCTCAGATTATCATCGGTGACCTTGCCGAACTGTTCGGCTGCGAGACTTGGCTTTTTTGAGACGGTTTGAGGGTTTGGGGACCACTACGAACAGTCAGTATTCCAAATTACTCAGGCTTCTGTATTGCAGGGTTTTGGAGTCTCTGGGAGATGTGACATCCTAAAATGCCCACATCCCTGAGGCCAAGTTTCAATCCAAACCCTAAACCCCTGAACCCTAAACCCTAAACCCCTTAATCCTAAATCCCCCTAAATCCCCAAGCCGTCAACAACAGCCAGCCAGGGTCGGTTACGCCAGTTTAACTAAAGCTCGGTTCCTGACTATACCCTTTTGCCCGTTTTAGTTTAGGGTCGGTTTAGGGTCTAGGATTTAGGGTTTAGGGATCCTTAAAGGGTTCTATAAGGGTGCGTTAAAGGGTTCTATAAGGGATCCTTAAAGGGTTCTATAAGGGATCTATAAAAGGATCTTTAAGGGTTTAGGGTCTACTAGGTTCCTGAGTAGTACCCTTTTGCCCATTTTTAAGTTTAGGGTCCCCTTATTAAAACCCAATAGTAGGAAAAGGGGTACCCTTATTATAACGTGGCGCCTGATGCGCCCGTACCCTTTTATAAAGGGGCTACTCAGGAACCTAGAGTTTAACTAAAGCACCCATCCTGCAAACGAGATAAATTCTGCAAGTTCACATGAACCATCATAAAATGTAGAAAGCTTCTTCTGAACAACCCGAAACCCTAAACCTCTTCAGAACTATAAAAACTTTATCGACCTCCCCGGTCGCAATAAGTGTTTTGTTTGATGGGGTTTTGCAATATCTGTAGCTGCTGAATTTGCCCGAAAGCCTGAGCCCCTTACCCTAAGCCGTGAAAACTAAACGCTAAGTCATTGTTTAGATAAGGCCTAAACGTGCAAGTGTAAGCATATTTGCTTTCGATTTTTGAGGAATAGCCCTAAACCCTAAAGCCACCCTAAACCCACCCTAAACCCGTCAGGGCCCGTCTGTAAAGGTGCATGCCGATGGATCCGAAAAACGCCACTCCGGTAGTAGCGGTAGACGCAGTTCATAAACCCTGCCTCCCCATGAGGGTCCAGGCCCAAATAGTAGGGCTTTAGATACCGAAATATAAGTCTACAATAATTAAACTATAGGTATTTCGTATTTGTTTGTCATTTTTTAGTCTATCTATTTAACTATTATTTGTTTCATCGATTTGTTTATATTGTCGTTATATAATGTCCTCCGCTACTATCTGGGTACTTGGACCCTGGGATCATAAACCCAACGCCGCCTCCATTCCCTAGACCTCTAAACACAAAAGGCCCAAGCTGACGAAGACCCCGGTTTGGGGGCTCAGAGATTAAACCCCCCACTAGGTTCCTGAGTAGTCCCTTGCGCCCTTTTTCTTCTAGGGTCCCCGCCCTTATTAAACCCAACAGTAGGAGAAATGGTACCCTTAGTATAAAGGGTCTACTCAGAAACCTCGGAGATTAAACCCCAAAGCCCCAAAAACCTGAAAGCCTGAAGCTCAAAGGTAGCGAATGTAGATGACAACATCACTGCCATCTCCTTCGTGGCGCTGGGAACTTCCGTCCCGGACACCCATCACCGAGTGGGGTTCAGGGTTGAGGGTTCCTTGCGGGTTTAGGGTTGAGGGTTCCTTTCGAGTAGTCTTGGAACTGTTGCGGTTTCTTTACTCGTGCTATGCTTGGGGCTTCGGGTTTTGGGCGTTTAGAGTTTATGCAAGTGATTTGGGAGTTTGGGTTGCGTTATCGGATTTCGCTTGAATTCTCGGTAGAAAGGTTTCGGCCAGAACTATGCCGCACCGAAACCTTAAACAGCCTTGAAGGCTGGAATTAAGCCCTCACGCTAAGGGCCCATAAATGTAAGGCTTAGGGCCCCAAGACCATACCTTACAAGGCATTTGGGAGATGTTGAGTGTTTGGGGAACTGTAAACCCTCGTTGTCACCGTAGTTCTTGGTTTACAGTTAGGGCTCTAAGTTACCTAAGCTGTTTCAAATCCTACCTGGCATACGACCGCTCCTAGCTTACAACATACTTACAAGCCTTAATCCCTAAAGGGTAGTCGACCCCTATAACCCTAAACCCTAAACCCCTAAACCCCTAAACCCTAAACCCTAAACCCCTAAACCCCTAAACCCCTAAACCCTAAACCCTAAACCCCTAAACCCCTAAACCCCTAAACCCCGAGACCCCTAGACCCTAAACCCTAGACCCCTGACCCTGAACCCTAAACCCTAGCACTTGAGCCCGGTCTCCAAACCTTAAACCTGAAAGTCTAAACCTCAAGGCCTTCAAGACGGCTTATAGAACCAATTCAAAACCTAGTAGTAGAGTAGGTAACCTTTAACCTTTTGGGGTAGTATAATCCCTATATAACCCATATAGTATGAAAAAGATTTTCCTTTGGTTCCCCATGATCCCCCTCAAACCGTGATTGGAATGGTCTTCTGGTGCCCTAAAACCACAACATGATCCATGAGGGTTCCTCATTATGTTTATGGCACCATGTGTGGAATTAGGTCCCCAAAACCATGGTATGGATGGTCTTTGGGGACCCTAATTCCACAATGATAGTATACATGGATCTCCTGGGTTATGAAACCAAGATAGTAGTACCCTCTTGCCCTTTTTCTTTTTGGGTTCCTTTATTAAAACCCAACAGAAGGAAAAAGTGTACCCTTATTGTAAGGGGCTACTCAGGAACCTAGGATAACACCTCAAGAAGTCCCCAGGTCGAGAACCGCAATGCAGAAGGGTTTACGGTTTAGGGTTTTGGGGGAATCCGGAAGTTACTCCAAGGTCCAAGGGACCCAATAATTAGGGGCTCTATAGAATGAAGGTTCCAGAAGTGTTCTGCGAAGGGTTTGCCGGCGTTCATACGGGTCTCAAGGACAGGATCATTAGGGTTCAGGGTGTTCGAGTTCGTATACGGGTTCCACTAGCCCTGGGCATCAAAATAGCCCAAATGCCTTATATAGTATGGTCTTTGGGCCCAAAAGCCTTAACATATGAGTCCTTAGATTCCTAGGGTAAGGAGGAGTTCTAAGTGTCCAAATGATCAACTTGAGCCCAGGATTTTGCAGATTAGTATTCGGGAGGGTACCAGAAAGTTGGACCCTCCCTAAGGACCAGATGACCCTCGAAAGCAAGGGCTCTATACCCTTGTACGATGAATCTTAGGGTCCAGAAGGCCTAGGGTAAATCCGAACTTGACATGCTTGCTGCAGGACCTGTTTGCGTCAATGACGGCGGCAAAGCAGGCCGTTTAGGGTTTAGGGGTGTGGGGTTTAGAATCCGACTTGAATCTCTTCGGCTGCTTTACAAAATTATGTGTCCGGGAGAGCAGCGGGCATAGGCCGTTTCTGTGTGATTGCTAGGTAAGCCCTGAACCCCAAGCGCATGTTTCGAAGGGTGTTCGGCTAAGATCTCTTGTTTGCTTCGGACCTTGCTATCCCAAAAATATAAACTCTGCGCTCTAATTTTCCTCAAATCCCTAAACCCTAAAGCATAAACCCTAAACCCTAAACCCCCATATAAACCCTAAACCCCTAAACCCTGAACCCCTAACCCCTAAACCCTAAACCCTAATTTAGACCTTCATCATCCTTGTTCCCTAAGCCCTGAACCCTGAGGATCCCAGAGAGCCCAACACCCCTTAATTAAGGAATATAGATCCTTTAAGGGTTCCTTCAAGGGTTCCTTTACGGGTTCCTTTAAGGGATGTATAGGGTTTGGGTTTAGGGGATTCTAATACCCCTTAATTAAGGAATATAGCTTAAATCATAATATGAATCTAGAACCCTTTAAGGATCCCTTATAGAACCCTTTAACGCACCCTTATAGAACCCTGTAAGGATCCCTAAACCCTAAATCCTAGACCCTAAACCGACCCTAAACTAAAAAAAGGGTACTACTGTTACACTGTTGATGGACAAAATCCTGCATTACCCATTATAAGGAATATACCATAATTCCCATAGTTTAGAGTCCTTAAGGTCATGCAGGATTTTGTCCATCAGCAGTAGTTCCTTAATTAAGGGGTATTGGGGTCTCTGGGATGTAGGCAACGTTTTCTGCTTCTTGGCGTCCAGGACCCGCATGCAGACGCCTCCATCGTCAACGCTCTACAGCTGCATTATGTGGGTTCCGAGGGTCTTAAGGTTGCGGTTTGGCCTAAATAAACCCTGAACCCCAACCCTAAACCCTAAACCCCAAGCCCTAAACCCTAAACCCCTTAATGCTTCTCCGGTTTTCCAAGATGTTTCAGTTCAAGCTTTCGGGCTTCAGGGTTCCACACTGAACCCTAAACCCTTAACCCCCAAATCCTACAGACCCTACAAGCCCTATAAGCCGTATGAACCTTAGAAACCCTCAGGGGTACTTGGAAATACTTTTTAATCTTTGGTTATTATATAGGGTTTGGGGTTTAGGGTTTAGGGTTTAAATCCCTAAAAATTATAAATTTTTGCTAGGGGTCTAAGTTCAGTGTAGGACCCCAATAAGCCCTAAACCCAGGTGTCGGGTTCTGGGACCTCGAACCCTCGACCGTCAGTCTTGCTAACCGACACCGCAAGGACGAAATAAACCCGGCCTAAGAAGGTTTAAGGCTCATATGCTGCTATACCATGTAGGGGTTCACAGTACAAGGGTGTGAGACCCCCTACATACCCCTACTTGCAAGGGTCATTTGGTCCTGAGGGGCGTGCTATCACCATAGAACCACCCATTGCGGAGTTTAAGGTATACTCCTCAATTCATGGGGTTTTGGCAAACTCCGAACTTAAAGCCTAGACCCTGAACGGTTCAGGGTTTAGGGTTCAAGGGTTCAAGGGTTCAAGGGTTTAGGGTTTGGGGTTCAGCGGTTTAGGGTTTCTTGTTGTGTTACATTGTTTCCTGATTTTGGGTCCCCAATTATAGACAAGCAAGACTGGAGCTACAACGGAGAGTCAACGCAAGCCTATGTGAACCGTGACACCCTACCTACACTCTTCGCCCTGAACCCTGATTAGGGACCCCAAAAGCATATCAGCATATGCATAAATCCCTACCTTGTTGGGCTTCATTATAAGAGGGTTTATGTGGGATATCCCTATCCTTATTTTTGCTTATGTGCTTTTTTGGGGCCCTATCTGAACCCTCAACCCCCAAAATCCCTAACCCTGCAACCCGTACACCCTAAGCCTCACAGCCTTCTGGCCCTTTAAGGCTGCGAGCGAGGCCTTCATCATTAAAATCGGGTTTTGGGGGGTATATTATACCATACCAAAATAGGATAGGTAATAATCATAAAGGCCTCTATATTACAAGTAGATGGCCCAGGTCACGGGCAGCAATTCCTAACCCCCTAAACCCCGAAACCCCAAACCCTAAACCCCTAAACCCCCAAACCCTGAACCCCTAAACCGCCAGGTCACGGGCAGTAACTCCTAAACCCTAAACCCTAATAGCACCCTTATAGATCACTTTTGAAGGCACCCCTAATAGCACCCTTAAGGATCCCTGTTAAAGGA
>BGNK01002571.1:0-40123 GCA_003297005.1 Symbiodinium sp. clade A Y106 | reverse complement strand
CTGTTAAAGGAACCCCTAAACCGCCAGGTCACGGGCAGTAACTCCTAAACCCTAAACCCTAATAGCACCCTTATAGATCACTTTTGAAGGCACCCCTAATAGCACCCTTAAGGATCCCTTTTAAAGGAACCCCTAAACCGCCAGGTCACGGGCAGTAACTCCTAAACCCTAAACCCTAATAGCACCCTTATAGATCACTTTTGAAGGCACCCCTAATAGCACCCTTAAGGATCCCTGTTNCTAATAGCACCCTTATAGATCACTTTTGAAGGCACCCCTAATAGCACCCTTAAGGATCCCTGTTAAAGGAACCCCTAAACCGCCAGGTCACGGGCAGTAACTCCTAAACCCTAAACCCTCCCTTAAAGGAACCCTTAAGGCCCCCCGAAAGCCCTAAACCCTAAACCCTTAAACCCCAAACCAGGTCACCGGCAGTAACTCCGTGAATGTCTTCTTGGGCATCGGTTTGCCCTGGCTCTTGGCCTCCTTCTATTGGTACATGCAGGCCGATCCCTTTAAGGGGTTTAGGGTTGAGGGTTGAGGGTGTAGGGTTGGGTTTAGGGTTCCCTTTCAGGCTTCCATGGGTTCCCTTAAAGGGGATTAGGGTTCCCTTCGAGGGTTCCTAAAAGGGGTTCAGGGATTTAGGGTTTGGGGGTTTAGGGGCTTATCCGTCTATTGGTACATGCAGGCCGAAATTACCCTGACGGTCCCACAGGACCGAATAATTAGGTACTTGGGTTTCGGATAGTAGTTTTGCAGGCTAGTATTTGGCAGTTTGTAAGAGTGTAAGAGTGTTTGGTACTTGGACCCGTAGTGTGAGGGTGACGGACTAGCTTATCAGGCCTATGTCCCTACAACTCGAGCTGGTTTAGGTTTTGTTTTTTCGGGAAAATGACCTTAGATAGAGCCTTGGATGTATACAGGGCCCCGAGTTGCAAGGGGTTAATTAGCGCTTGAGGGCTGCAGGGTTTCAGCGGCCAGGGGTTGGGGTTTAGGTTTTTGGCAGTGGGGTTTAGGACTTTGTTTGTTGGGTTCTTGGTGGTTTAGGGTTAACCTGAACCCTAAATTCCTTGTAGGGATGAAGGAACTCTGAAAAAGTGGCTCTCCAGAATCCAGCTGGATCTCCCTAACTCAAACCCTAAACCCTAAACCCTAACCCTAAACCCTGAACCCTAAGCCCGCAAAACGTTGGTTTTCGTTGCAGCTCCTTGTCTCAAATGGGCGCCGTACTTGCTGAAAAGGCTTGTTACACACACTTGTACTTAAATTTATATTTGCTTAGAACCCGAATGAGTGCACTTACAACCTTACTTAAGTAATCACTAAGTTCCATCAAGGAGTCTAATTCCATAATCGTCGTGTATATCGACCCTCTTGGTATAGAGCCCATCAAGGAACCCTAAAATTTACAGGTCCCGCTTAATTCCCACAAATAAACTTGGCGTTCTTCTGGTTGGATCTTAGGACTTTAACTTTTTGGGTTTCTACATGAACCATAATAAGGAGGCTAAAAGTTTAACTTTTTGGCGGGGGTTCAGAAGCCAGCCAAGTAAAGGAACCCTTGAAGAACCCCTCATGGTACCCTTCTAGAAGCCCATACGGTGCCCTTATAGGAAGCCTTCAAGAATCCTGATAAGGGCTCCTTCTGGGTTCCCTGGAAAAAGAATCTAGGCCCTCCACCTTGATCCCTAAACCCTATAAAACCTTAAGACTCGACCTGCACCCTAACTAAACCGAAAAAAGGCAAAAAAAGACCCTAAACCCTATAAACCCTATAAACCCCTATAAAACCCTTATAAACCCCTATAAACCCTAAACCCTAATCCAAGACGCAGGGCACCACCTTTGCGGTGAAGTCCCAGGGGCTGAGCTTCTCGGTGCTGGTCGGGGACTGAGCCTTCGAAACGGTGTGTCTTGAAAGGGTACCTACGGTTGATGATATGAATCCTGCATTACCTTAATGACCCTAAACTTTGGGAATTATGGTATACTCCTTATTATGGGTAATGCAGGATTTATATCATCAACCGTATCACCCAGAGGCTCCATCTATAGTAGTGGTGTAGCCATTTATCCCCAGACACTGCAGACTTCACATCCCTCGCCCTTAGAGCAACGTCTTGTTAACACCCTGCACCCTGATCCTGGGCTTTGGAGTACCATACTTTAATACTTTTTTCTTAAAGGAACCATTATGAAATACAAGTTTATACTTTTTTCTCCCTGGTTACTTAAAAGGTCAGGATCCCAAGGCCTTAAACTTAAACACTTAAACTGTGTTAAAGTTATCAACACCTTGATTAAGACTTGGGTCTATATCTGCATGGCTAGCTAAAGAGAAGACCACAATTTATGGGGGGATTGAGGCGTAGGGTAAAGGGTTCAGAGCTTCGGTTTGGGGTTTCGGGTGTAGAGCTGTTTACTTGGGGGGTCGGACGACTTACTAAGTAGGCAATAATAAGTAGAGCTATAAGTGCCTTTAAGTGGGATCCATTTGGGGCTATGGTTCTTATAACTCTGTAAAAGAACTACTTACTAGGTCCGCCGACCCTCCAAGTAAGGAGGAGTTCAAACTGCATAGATGATGGGATGACGGAATGAGCCTTAACTGGGCTTTGGAATACCATACTTTAATACTCTTTTCTTATAGGAGCCATTATGAAATATCAGTTTATACTTTTATCCCTGGTTACTTAAAAGCCCTAGCCTACATAACTACCGTTCTAAGCCCAAGTACCTAATTATTGCGGCTGATGATCTACATCCTGCATTACACTAGCCTGCATTACACGAATGACCCCAAACTATGGGAATTATGGTCTATTCCCTAATTATTATGAGTAATGCAGGATTTAAATCATCAACCGTATAGGTCTTGTGGAGCCTGGGGTAACAAGCCCAGAGGTGTTCACCTGCGGCGCGTGCGTCACGCTGAGCGTGATCCAGCAGCGCGGCTCAAGTTGGAGCTTTAGGGTTACGGTTTACCTCCACCCAAATAACCTGCCTGAAAAAGGATTTGTACAATAAAATCATAACAAAGAACCCAAATCTAGATTTTAAGGGTCAGGTAGGGTTTAGGACAGTTTAGGAGTTAGGGCTCAACGGTTATATGGCTTAGGGTGTAAAGTTTCAGAAAGGTGCACTGCGGGGCCCCTATTTTTTGCACACAGAATTTGAGGTTTAGGGTTTAGGGGCTCCCGGTAAGCGGATGTGGAGATTTGGGAGATCTGTAGTAGGGCTTTGTGTTAATACCTCAAACTCTTCAAAAAATAAACCTAAGCCCTGACCCTAAGCCCTAAACACCCCTTATCCCCAAGAGACTATGTTAGAGAATTGAGGCTTAGGGATTCAATGTTTACTTCTGGCCGGAAGGCCTATGCAATGACTTGCTGTTTTTGGTGCATGAAAGGAACCTCGCAAGGTATCCCTGAACCCAAACCATACTGTTTCTAAACCCCAAGACCCTACACCTAAACCCTAAACTCCCCTAAACCCTAAACCCTAAACCGTTAAACCCTATATATACCCTCAACCCTAACCCCTAAACCCCTAAACCCCGCAAACCCTATAGATCCCTTCTTTTTAAGACTCCCCCCAAACATTAAACCCCAAAACCCCTAAACCCTTAAACCCTATACCCTCAACCCTAAACCCCTAAACCCTGCAAACCCTATAGATCCCTTAGCAGAGCCCCTCGAGGCCCTCCTATCACGTCCTTCGCACCCTTTAGGAGGTAGGATTAAGGGGACCCTTGGGGATATAGACCCTCTCAATAAGGTCCCGTTAAAGAGAGCCAGAAGTAGGGTTCAGAAGGGGTACCCTTTAAGGGGTCTCCCTAATACTANTAGGATTAAGGGGACCCTTGGGGATATAGACCCTCTCAATAAGGTCCCGTTAAAGAGAGCCAGAAGTAGGGTTCAGAAGGGGTACCCTTTAAGGGGTCTCCCTAATACTACTCCCTACCCTTACACCGGCTCTCCGAGGATCCGACGCTTACTAAGCAGGGTCAGATTTTCTTGGCGTTCTTCTGGTTGGCTCTTAGGACTTTAACTTTTTGGTTTTCTATATTAACCATAATAAGGATGCTAAAGGTTTAACTTTTAGGAGGGGTTCAGAAGTCAGCCAAAATTTGGGTTATAACCTTAAAGACGAAATGGACCCTAAAAGGGTTTAAGTTTCATATACCATATGGGAAAGAAACCATGGTATACGGGTATGGTGTCCCCACCTTTAAGTGTCATTTATTTGGTCCTTAAGGAAGTTCCTTAAGTGGGTAATCCAAACCCTAACTTTACTTATCACCTTACCTATTAAGTCCCGCGAAGCCCAAAAACTATGCCCTAAACCCTAAACGCGCTGGAGATTCTAGATCCCTTGAAGGAATCCTTTAAGTAATTAAGTCCCTTGGGCTTTTCAGCACCTAAAAAGTATACCCAAGCCCCCTATAGATCCCTTCAAGCAACGCTCCGAGGATCCGACGCTGGAAGGTCGGAGGAGAGCTTGGTGGTCCTGTGGACACTCTGCTGGGTATCACCATAACGGGGTTTTTTAGGGTTGGGGTGTTAGGGGTTTAGGGGTTTGGGGGTTTGGGGTTTAGGGTTTATAGTGAACCCAAGAAAGTTGAGTTTAGGATGATTTGTGCTCGAATCTCCGCTACTTAAGGGCACGAGGATAATGATGTTCCAACTTTCTGGCTACTTCTTTAGGATCCTGAGGGGGGCTCCATTCGTCTTACAGTAAACCCCATAAAGTTGGAAACCGGATTAAGGCCAAATAGTGCTGGGATTCCCTATACATTACTCTTAAGGATTGAGGCTATGGGGTTTCCAACTTTTGGGCTTCTACTGTNTACAGTAAACCCCATAAAGTTGGAAACCGGATTAAGGCCAAATAGTGCTGGGATTCCCTATACATTACTCTTAAGGATTGAGGCTATGGGGTTTCCAACTTTTGGGCTTCTACTGTAGTCTTAGCAGCTGAGTGGATACACTTTGCACTTTTGGGGGATAATATTACCCACTATAAAACTAAAAGTGTACACTTTTTGGGGCTTATGAACTCAGCAACTAAGTAATGGATCTTTCAGTGGAGTACCACCATAAGGGAGGGTTTAGGGTCAGGGCATTTCGGGTTTAGGGGTTCAGGGTTTAGGGGTATACTCAGTGGAGTACCAGGGGTTCCTTTCAGGGTTCCTTTCCGGAACTGTAGGGTTTCTTTAAGGCTTTAACGGTTCTATACATGGAGTACCACCATGAGGTTGTTTAGGTTCAGGGTGTTTAGGGTTAGGGGCTTAGGTTTTAGGAATTTGGGGTTTAGGGTTTAGGGGAGTACCCCTTCCAAAAACCCATATCTAAGGAGTATACCCTTAACGTATAGGAACCCTGATAAGATTTATGGTAGATTCCTTGATTGAGGGCTCTTGGAGTTTCTGGAGTGGGAGTGCACCATGCAATACTGTTTAGTGGTGCTAAGAAGGGCTCTAATCAGGGTTTTGATAAGGTTTTTTTTGGTTTTGGGGTTTATAAGGGTCATTTAGGATTACTACTGCTGATGGACAAAATCCTGCATTACCCATTATAAGGAATATACCATAATTCCCATAGTTTAGGGTCCTTAGGGTCATGCAGGATTTTGTCCATCAACAGTATGGTTTGCATAAAAGGGTCCTGTATAACCTAAACATTTGAGTCTTGACCCGGCACCCCAAACCCCAAGCTTACAGGGGCCTGGGTTTAGGGTTTAGGGTTTAAGGGTTTAGGGTTTAGGGTTCCAGGGCCTGGGTAATTACCTATTCTTTTTTGGGGGGCTCCTTATTACAGTTAGAGTAAAATATACCCCAACACCCTGTTCTAGTGATTAAGGCCCCTAACTAGATGGCTATAAGCATCTAGGGTTGAGGGTGGTGGGTCGGAACTGAAGGAAAGCAAAGGTGTATGTCGGGGTTACGACGGGTTCAAAATATTGATTCCTCACAGGGATCCTTTATAACCTAAACCCTTAACCCTTGATCCTAAGCCCTAAACCCTCAGCTTGAACTCCTAAGGTATGTAATGTAATGTAGGGGCCTGAATATTTACCTAGAGAGCAAAGGTGTGTACTTGGAGGGTCGGATGGCTTAGTAAGTAGGTAGTAAGTAGAGTAGAGTTATAAGTGCCTTAAGTGGGATCCCATTTGGGGTTATGGTTCCTATAACTCTGTGAAGTAACTACTGATTAAGTCCGCCGACCCTCCAAGTATGGTGGTTACAGGGTTCCAAATTGAGGTTTAGGGTTTTAGGGTTTGGGTTTGGGGGGATCCAGGGTTAGAGTTTAAGCTTCAGGGTTTAGGGTTTTAGGATTCTATATGAAGGTTTAGGGTTTTAGGGTTTAGGGTTCTGAGGGTTTGAGGGTTCAAGGGATAATCCCGTTTGTCGGCTCCACGGTTCGTTGATATCAGGATTCAATTCGGGTCTGGGGTGTTGGCTTTAGGGTTTAGGGTGTAGGGGTTTAGGGCTTTAGGGGTTCAGGGTTTAGGGTGTAGGGGTCTTAATTCGGCTGTACGGTTCTCTTCATACTAAGGTAGGCACCCTTACTCTTTTTGGGTGCATCATATTGCCGATGTCGTCCCGAACGTCATCCCCTGAGGATACTGGAGTAAGGGTTAAGCCGAATAGACCTAATTTTTCATGTTTCCTCATTTTGGCTTTTATGTATAGTTCCTCAAGAAGGTAGGTCTATTGGGCCACAAGTAGAGTTTAGGGTTCAGGAGGGGCTCCTGGTTTGAGACTGGTACTGCCACCACTGTGGAGCCCAAGGCCGACCGAGCCAAACGAAGCGAAGGTGCACGGGCACTTCGCAACAGTCGCCATTGGCTTCGTGGTCGTCGCCCTGCATTTATAATTCGCGTCAAATGGCGCCGAATTCCTGCCTTGTCCGCCATTGTACAGGATTGGTGGCGGGACCTCGGAAGAGGCACACAGTGCGGAGATGCCGTGGGCGCGGACCTCATCCTGCTCATGGCGACCAGTGAAGAGTATGTGCTAGCACTACCCTGGCTGCTGCTACGACTATCTGCTCAGCTTGGACAGGATGGGGTTTGAGTGGAAAGCCTTAACGGGGTTTAGGGTTTGGAGTTTAGGGGTTTTGGGTTTAGGGTTTTGGGTTTAGGATTTAGGGTTCAGGGTTTTGGGTTTTGGGTGGGTCTAGGGTGTTTTTTTAGAAGGTGCGGTGCAGCCAGCATTGGGGTTTAGAAGGTTTGGCCAAGTTCCTGGTCTCTTGGTCCGCTGGTCCCTTGGTCCTCTGGTCCCGTGGTCTCTGGCTCTGGGTCTTTGACACCCTGTTCCGTGGTCTCTTGGAAATAGTCTCATCATGCTGGCAGTCCATTTGCAAACGGGGGGTTACGTCCGCCCCAACCGCCGCACTTCTTTAAGCTGTACAAGGCCACTGCATGTATCATCCTGTCAGCAAAAACAGAACCCATATGGCCCCTTTCAGAACCCCGGGATGGAGACGTCGTGGGTGCAAAGGGGGGGGGNCCGCACTTCTTTAAGCTGTACAAGGCCACTGCATGTATCATCCTGTCAGCAAAAACAGAACCCATATGGCCCCTTTCAGAACCCCGGGATGGAGACGTCGTGGGTGCAAAGGGGGGGGGGGGGCTGCCCCCCCCCACAACCCCCCCGCTTTCTTTTTTACGCCGTGCAGGCTTTCTTTCAAGAACAATTGCATCATCAACAAGACTTGCTTCGCGCACATAATTGTTATAGACCTGTTCAAATTAATACCATCGTGCAGGCAGTCTATTTGCAAACCCGGGAGCTACGTCCCCCCGAACCCCCGTGCTGGCAGTGCATTTGCGAACTGCGGGGCTACATCCGGCCCAACCCCCGCACTTCTTTAAGCTGTACAAGGCCACTGCATGTATCATCCTGTCAGCAAAAACAGAACCCATATGGCCCCTTTCAGAACCCCGGGATGGAGACGTCGTGGGTGCAAAGGGGGGGGGNGTGCAAATGGGGGGGGGGGGGGGCCCCCCCCCCCCCCCCCCCCCCCCCCCCCACTCCCCCCCCCCCTCACCCCCCCTCCCCTCCACCACACCCCACCAAAACACACCAAACACACACAAAAACATCCCAACTCCCCCACTTCTCTGTTTACGCCGTGCAGATTTGCTTTCAAGAACATCACTGTTTCAAAAATCCATCATGCAGGCAGATGGGGGGCTACATCCCCCCCAACTCTTGTGCTTTCTTAATCTGTGCAAGACCGCTTCAAGTATCATCCTGCCAGCTAAGACAGAACCCATATGGACCAACTCGGAACCCGTGATAAAGAAGATATATGATGAACCGGAGTAACCAAATGAAGGGGCGTGTTTAAGATATAAGATGAATCGGAGTCGTCAGGTGAGGGGGGGCGTATTTAAGATATATGATGTACCGGAGTCGCCAAATCAGGGGGCGTGTTTAAGATGTATGATGAACCGGAATCGCCACATGACGGGGCCGTATTTACGATATATGATGAACCGAAATCGCCAAATGAGGGGAGCGCGAAAAATCCACTGTAAGGGAACCCTATAGTCCCTGTAGAGGGAACCCCATTGTAGAGGCCTATAGTAATTTCTCTCTCCTGAATCGAAGGGTACTTGGAGGTCCATGCGTAGTTGTACATGGAGCATGATAAGTCCCCTAATATGGATTATAACTATGGTTACCCTACTTATAACCCCACTTATAACTACCCATGAACCTCCAAGTGCCCTTATACAAGCCCTTGAAGGGTACCCTTGTAGTACCCTCAAAATGAACCGTTGTAGAACCCTTAATTAAATGAACCTTCTAGTACCCTTTTAACCAAACCTTTATACACCACCCTGAAAACATATACTCTCCCAAATAGTAACCTATATATAACTACTATCCGCAACCCTAATCCCCCCTAACTCATCCCTATCCGTAACCTAGCGGCCTAATTTTCTGGGCCCTTTGGACCCTTAGGGGGAAGGTCCAGAGCCAAGGCACGGCTGGGAGCTGAAGATCCCTTGCCGCCGTTTGGGTGCATGATCTCCTCGGCTTCAAAGCAAGGCTTGAAGTTTATGGGGGCTTAGGCGGCTTAGGGTCTTGGGGGTTTACAATAGCTTGCTGCAGAAGAAGAATCCACAAATGAGAATTCCCCAATGGATTGCTGCCAAAAAAGACGTTATCCCAACAATTTCCCAAAAGGATGTTGCGTAAAAAACGCTACAAATGCAACTTTCCCAAGAGCCTGTTACAAAAAAAGACTCCCAAAGTGGGACTTCCCCAATAGCTTGATGCAAAAAAGAAACCCTGGAAATGGAACTTTCCCAATAGTTTCATAAGAGCTTGCTACACAAGAAGACGCCCAAAAATTAGACTTCCCCAATAGCTTGCTGCAAACAAGAAACACTGCAAATGCAGCATCAAATCAAACTGAAACAAAGCTTGGCCGCACCTTCTAAAAAACCACGTGTGGCCGCACCTTCTAAAAAATACCCTCCGCCGTTTCGGGTTTGGGGTTACTGAAGACCCAAGCCCATGTATAGTAGGAACTGTGACTCTGAAGTACATATACAACATGGAAATCCCGAATACACCACGGTATATACTGCATACTGCATAGGCCATGGACCCGTAGTTCTGTCTGTACATGTTTCATGGCTTCGCAAGGGCATCAGTTATGGATGGTCTACCCGCATCTGAACCTTACAGCTATCCCTTAACCTAGGTTCCTGAGTAGTATCCTTTTGCCCTTTTTATTTTATGGTTCCCTTGTTAAAGCCGGATACTAGGAAAAAGGGTACCCTTATTATTAAGGGATCACTCTCCTAAACCCTAAAACCCTAAACCCTAAACCTGAAACCTAAACCCCCTAAACCCTAAACCCTAAACCCCTAAAGGCATCCCTTAACCCTTTGGAGTCTCTGGCAGCCATGTCCAATCTCAGGACACTCGCTCCCCCCCAGCAAAAAAAAAGGATTAGGGTTTAGGGTTTAGAGAACTACCCGTACGAACCCCTAAACCCTAAACCCTATAGATCCCTTAAAGGAACCCTCAAAGGCCCCCCTACGCCCTATCCATAGTGTCCTTGAAATTAAACCCTACACCCTAAACCCCTAAACCCTATAGATCCCTTAAAGGAAGCTTAGAGGTACCCTTAGAAGTACCATTGAAGGCACCCCTTGTTATTTTGTAGAGTTATAGGTACCATAATCCCAATTAGGATCCCACTTAGGGCACTTATAAGTCTACTTATTACCTACTTACCAAGTCCCATACCTCCGTTATAGATGCCCTTGATATATTCCTCTTACGGATCGCTGTAAGGAGCCCTTTAAGGAACCCTTTTGTTATTATTTGATCTGAGGACACCAAGGCGTACTCGTCCTTCCTGCCACCTGGCGGCTCGAGCGTTCTACGGTTGATGATATGAATCCTGGGTTTCGTTGAAAAAGATCTATAGGGGAACTTTAAGGGGTTCCTTTGAAGGGATCTGTAGGGGCACCCTTAAAGGGATCCGTTAAAGGGATCTATAAGGGCACCTTTAAGGGGTTCCTTTACGGAGATCCTTTAAAGGGATCTACAGGGGTACCTTAGCTATAGGGGGGAACCCCTTTAAGGGATCTATAGGGGATTTAGGGTGTTGGGTTTCAGGGCTTAAGTTTAGACTCTAAGTAGAATATCCCCTAAATTATAGGGGTGCATATTGTCCCTAAATCCTAGACCCTATATAAACCCTGAACCCTGAACTACAAACCCTAAACCCCTGAACCCTAAACCAAAACCTTAAACCAGTCAGGCTAGCCCACGGTACGTTCCTTGAGCCAGGAATATCGAGGTGTTTTAAGGAGGGCAAGGGGGGGTCGTATTGAGGGGTCCTTGTATTGAGGATCTTACTGGTCCTACTACGGTTGATGATACAAATCCTGCATTACACATAATAAAGAATATACCATTATTCCCATAGTCTGCGGTCCTTAGGTCATGCAGGGTATATATCATCAACGGTACTATTATGACCTTGAATAGGTAACCTTCAACCTTTCGTGGGAGTACCGAGAGGCTCCATATACCACCATCGTGGAATCAGGTCCCTGAAGCCATAATAAGGACTGTCTTTGGGGACCTACTTCCACAATGGCAGTATACATGGAGCCTCTGGGCTATAATCCCTTTAAAATCTCAAAAAGTTAGCCTTCAGTTCCTCTACCTAGGATACTAGACAGTTAAGTACTATGTCGGCCGTGCACGTCATATTCGGGTCCCTTGGGTTGATGAAAACCCCATGTATTTCTGCACTCTTCCATTCAACTAGTGGGTTGAAGATGCTTCGCGATTTCGCGATGTGCGGGCAATTAGGGTTTAAGGTGGTTTAGGGTTTAGGGTTAAGGCCTATTTGGGTAGTTAAAGAGGGCTCGGCAAGCAAGCTTCGAGCAACAGGGCTTTAAAGGGTTTGCAGCGGCCTCCAGGTGGAATGTTATGTCCTTAATAATTAGAATAAGGCGTCGCGGTATATTATACTATAATGGTATTAAGGAACCCCCAAAACCCTATTCTAATTATTAAGGCCCCGACTATAATCGAAATGCCACCGATGAAGCTGTTGCTCAAAAGGCCGGGAACGGACATGCTCGGAATGCTGCGAAGCTCTGAAAACCGTGTAACATAGGGGTCTAAATAATTACCCATACTATTTTGGGGAATTCCTTACTATAATTCTAGTATATTGGGCCCCAAAACCCTATTCTAATTATCAAGGCCCCTATATATTACTCCTCGGACGTCGTCGTGGTCCAAGTACGGATACACGTGTAAGCGTGCGCACATACGTCTACCCGGTCCTCGCATGCGATGCCACGTCCATACGGTCACACCGGTACGTCATGAACAATCTTCGGCTGGCAGTGGCTTTGACGTGGCATCACATGCCGCGTGGACTGGGGGCATACCACTCCGCCGTGTCGCTGAGAGCACTTCGGCCTAAGCCGAATGAAGGGACCACTGGCACCCTAACATTCCCTGAACCTTAAACCCCACACCCTAAACCCAAGACCGCACTCCCGCTCTAACTCATAGTTGGCGTCCGTGATTGTAGGAAAGCTATGTTGACTTGCTCCGTTCCATATTTTTGTTAAGGTGTGCCGCAGTGGTAAGGAGGGAGCGCGAAAAGCAATGTTGTAGTTGATCTAAGTAAACCATAAACCGTTAAAGGACCCTTCTTATTTTAAGACTCCCCCCAAACATTAAACCCCAAACCCCTAAACCCTTAAACCCTAGACCCTCAACCCTAAACCCATAAACCTATAGATCCCTTGAAGGAACCCTTAAAGGCACCCCTAAACCCTACCTGGACCCTGAGGAACCTCCCTTTTAAAGGACTTGTATATGGAAATCCTCATAAGGAACCCTCAAAAGATAAGGTTCTTTAGTTTAGGGTCCCCAAACCCTAAAAACCCTAAACCTCAAACCCTAAACCCTACAAACCCTACAAACCGTAAACCTTAAACCCTAAACCCCAAACCCTACACCCTAAAACCACCCGCAAATCATCAACATTTTCAGACTCGAGGCTCGTCGTGCTGTGGCTCTCCTACATCGGCCTCTCTGCCGGCGGCCCAGGGATGCGTTAAGGGAACCTTGTAAGAGCTCCTAAAGGAAACCTTTGAGCAAGCCTTAACAGAACCCTTAACGCCCTTAAATGAACCGTTAAAGAGCCCTTAAAGGAACCCTTAAAGAGCCCTGAAAGGAACCCTTACAGAGCCCTTAAAGGAACCCTCTAGGGGTTCCTAGAAGGCGTTGGGGTGTAAGGAATACGGACTAGGGCTATAGGGTGTGACGACTTTGAGAACTTTGCAAGACTAGGGGGTTTAGGGTTTAGGATTTAGGGCTTAGGGTTTAGGGTTTAGAGAAGTGAGCTCATCACTGTCAGTATGTCCCCGCTTGTGCGCATGTGACCCCCTCTACACAAAAGCCTGCTCACCAGTTGGGTCCCTTGATCCTTCAAAGTAGACCCTGTAAAACCGAAGCGTTATGCCCTATATCTTCCCTCATTTGCGAGGTCCCCTGATCCTGTCAAAAGGATTTTCTGCCTCACGCCAAACTATCGATCTATAAACGTTATTACTGTTCAAGCTACCTTTTGTTATTCCTGGCCCTTACAGGCACCCTTATAGAAACCGAACCCTTAAAGCTTAGAGGCACCCTTCAAGGAGCCTAGAGAGGCCATTAGAATAGGGTTTGGGGGTATATTATTTAAATAAGGAACCCCCCAAAAACCCTGTTCCAATTATTAAGGCCCCTATACTAAATACTTACTGCAATCCTTACCCCTTCGTACCCTTGAGAGGAACCCTTATTCTAATTATTACGGCCCCCAAACCCTAAACCCTTACAGTAGCCCTTATAGAACCAACCCTTTAAGGAACCCTTTAACGGGAACCCCCAAGACCTTATTCTACTTATGAAGGCCCCTACATTGCGCTCATATAAAGCGAGGTGTGGAAGTACCAGAACATCGATGCCCCGCTTACGCAGGACAACTGCGTAGGTATGCAAGCACTAGGGATCCAAAAAGCCTAGGTTCCTGAGCAGTACCCTTTGGCCCGTTTTAGTTTAGGGTCCCCTTATTAAAACCCAATAGTAGGAAACAGGGTACCCTTATTATAAAGGGGCGCGGCTACTCAGGAGCCTAGATTAGGGACCCCAAGAAGCAGGTAAGCATAAGCATTGTGCAGGGATATCCCTGCCTTATTGGGCTTCATTATTCGGGTTTTTTTATCGGGATATCCCTATCCTAATGTTGGCTTATGTGCTTTCTTGGGGCTCTAAAGCAAGCCCTAAACCCTAAACGGTTGAGGGTTTAGCGTTTAGGGTCTCTGTAGGATAGAGACACGGTTTAAAAAGGAGCTTCGTGTTTTGGCAGCAAGCACTTCCTAGTAGTAGAGTAGGTAGTAGTATAAACCCGATATAATCCTTATATTATGAAAAAGGTTAACCTTTGGTTCCCCATGATACCGGACAAGTAGGACTTTAAATCCAGGGAGTTCATGCACCGCTTCCTGGAGCATTTGGGAACTCGTTCCGGGGGTTCAGAGTTTAAGGTTTCGAAGTCACTCAGCTTGAGGTTTACTGCTACGGGTTAGGGCGATGGGGCTCTAGGGTTTATATACGGGGTTTGCGGGTTTAGAGCTTACCTGTAGCAAGTTGGGCTTTGTGGTGTGGGCCAAGGAAACCATCGGAACCATCGGAGTTTCGATAGGGTTTGGCGATATAGTGAACTTGGGTATACGGAGACTACAAGGAATAGTATCAGTAGTTCTCCGGATCTTGCAGTAGTAGGTTATGACCCTTTGAATACAGGGTTCTGGTGTCAACCGCTACTCAAGGAATAATGATAATATTTTAAGCCCAAACTAATACACAGATTCCAGCAAGAGTTTGGAAGTCTTTTGACTTACAGTTTTCGGGCTGAGGGCTTTGATAGTCAGCATCCTGCATTACCCATGACAAGCAATATCCCGTAACTCGGATAGGTTGGGGCACTTAGCTTCAGGTCCTGCAGGCTGTTGCCCAGCGGCTGTAGTTATTCACATTAATTAGGCTTACTCAGCATCGTCTATGTCACCCCCCATACTGTCGCTCCAACCGCACAATAGGGCCTGTTCACCGTTACAGAGCCCTTCTAAAGCCCTATAACCTATACAATTTCTTGCAAAGGCGTTCAAGATCCCTAAACCCTGAAACAAATCTTTGCTACAGTAAGGTATCTTCACATTTAAACTCTCCTACTCTAAACCAAGAACCTCTCGTATCCAAGAAGCGAAGTTTGAGATTTGTGGTTTGCACTGTCCGTCGATACTCAGGCTTTCGTATTGAGTTGCAAGGCTTCACAGACGGCTTTTCAAGGTTTAGGGTTTTAGGTTTAAGGTGTTTGGGTTTGGGCAGGCTGTCTCGGGAATTTTGAGGTTTGAAATAGCGTTTCATATGGCATTGGCACATAACAATCTCACAACCGGTGTGGCCTTTTAGCGCGCTTTCCAGGATTCTGCTTCTTCTAGTGTGTGCATAGGGTCTGGGGCCGTCTGGGGTGCAGGTTTTGGGAAATGGGGTTGACATAGGCTGTAGAGCTTTAGGTTTACAGGTTTGGAGAAGTCAACCTACCAGAGCCCATAATAATCCCAAGCCCTACCTGGACCCTGAAGAACCTACCTTTTTAAGGACTTATATAAGGAAATCATAATAAGGAACCTAAAAAGGTAGGTTCTTTAGGGTTAAGGTAAGTCCTAAATCCCCAGAGCTTCGACCCTAACGGTCCTAAGTCCCATTCGTCCTCGCAGGATCTGATGATGCTCGGGCTGACCATCCCCATGGTCGGGGACCTAACATCCTGGGTCACTGCCATATCCTACGGGTTATGATTTTACATGACGTCCTAACAAAGGAGTCGCAAGTGGAAACTCGTCATATCGAAAAATGCTCTGTACAAGAGGGAATCATGGGGAGAACCCTTGAAAAGAAATGAGCCCAGCTTTACCATAGCGCTTCACCTGACAAACCCCATATATTTAGTACTCCTATTCGCCACTGCTCCCTATATAACTCTCCTACAATATGCCCCTAAAGCCCAAGTCGAGTCATTAAGGGCCCTGTATCCCGTTCTCTGCAACCCTTCTTGCAGCACTACTTTAAAAACGTGACCGGAGGGAGCGACAGCTGGATGCCATTGTCAGCATCCATTGCTTTGATATGCGAGCCGCTGTTGCCTCTAATAAAGAAG
Organism: Symbiodinium sp. clade A Y106; assembly: GCA_003297005.1. NCBI lineage: Eukaryota > Dinophyceae > Suessiales > Symbiodiniaceae > Symbiodinium > Symbiodinium sp. clade A. The sequence goes on along the minus strand of BGNK01002571.1, from coordinate 24,350 downwards.
CCTGATTAAGAAACTTGTGTCTTTATCCGGGTTGGGGCTCTCTATACGGATCCGTTTCTTTGGGTTATAGGAACAGGGTTTTTGATCAGGTTTCTACATCAGGGTTTTGGGGCTGTCCTCATCATGGGAGGGATGTTTTTGTCCTGAAATTCTTGTAACAGGGCTCGCTCTTGGGATTTTGGAGTTTAAGGGGCCTTTCGAGATGCCTGTGATTGTAATTCGGGCCAAGCTCTCGAGAGCCTCATTAGGGGATTCGGGTTCCCAGACACTCCAAAACCCCTTAATTAAGGAAAAGTTTTATTGGGATTCCTATTGTGATTTAAGGCTTATTCCTTAATGAAGGGGTTTTGGAGTCTCTGGGTTTAGGGCTTGGGGATCCTTGTTAGTTCGGGTCGGACGCTTTTCACGAGAACCTTGAAGGCCACAGTGTGCTAAGCCTTGAACACCATCTAATCTAGAGGCCTTGATAATTGCCTATACTGTTTAGGGGGGGGTGCTTAGTATAATAGTTATAGCATAATATACTCCAAAACCCTATTCTAAATATCAAGGCCCCTATACTATAGAACCCTACTATAGATCCCTTATAAGCCCTTAAAGGAACCCTTTAAAGGGAGCCCTATTCTAACTGTTAAGGCTCCTATAGTAATCTAGATGGGCACTGAGCCCTAGACCTTAACTCTAAAGTCTCCATACGGCTGATGATATAAGCCCTGGGGTTCCTTTAAAGGGATCTATGAGGGTACCTTTAAGGGGGCTCCTCTAAGGGTTCTATAGGGTTTAGGGTATAAGGCTTAAGGACTCCTTTCCCAGAGGGTCCATATTAATATATAATACCTTTTGATGATGTAAATCCTGCATTACCTGATGGACCCTCAACTGTGGGAATTATGGTATATTCCTTATTGTGGGCAAATAAGGAATATACCATAATTCCCATGGTCTAGGGTCCTTAAGGTAATGCAGGGTCTATATCATCAACCGTATTAATCTTCAATCCGAACCCTAGCTTAAGCTCTTGGCCCTCAAGCGCTAAACCCGAACCTAAACTCTAAACCCTAAGCCCTAAACCCTCACTTAAACTCTAGAGCCCAACGAGATTGTAACTGGGCTTTAATAACGCTTTTAGGTTTTCGGGTTTCGGGGAGAACAGGGTTCCTTAGAATTCCAGAAACACACTGTATAACCCTAAACCCTAAACACTAGAGTAGGAAGCATACCGTATCCTTTCCTTTTGTAGTTGTACAAATGAACCAAAGAGACCCTGGAACACCATAAACCCAATGCCTAAACCCTAAAGCCTTCTAAGGTTAGACGTATGGGCCCGTAGAGCCCTGTTCAGGGACTGTAAAGGGTACAAATAGGGTATATATTCGGTATATAAGGATCCCAGGCTTAAGGGCCCATACTAGGGGCCCATGGTTTCATCCTAAGCAGCCTGCATGAATTCTCTAGAGAAGTGTAAGCTGGTTTTAGGCATGGGAATCAGGTGAAGGGTTTTGGCTTGAGGATTAGGTTTCAGGTTCCTTTTGTAGGTTTGGGGTGTACGATGAGAAGTACTTTGCGGCTGAGGTCAGTCTGCTCATATGCCGAAACGACAGGATCCTCTATGTGGGATACTTGCTTACCCAAAACGTGATACTGCTGATGGACAAAATCCTGCATTACCCATTATAAGGAATATACCATAATTCCCATAGTTTAGGGTCTTTAAGGTCTATTTTGGGGGTTCCTTATTCGAATTATAGTATAATGGGCCCCGTAACCCTATTCTAATTATTAAAGCCCCTATATTGAATGCATCAAGGTCGGGGTCGTTATGATGATTTTTGCCACCATCCGATTCCTGCTCAAGCTGTCCAAGGCCAATGTCTGACTTGAGTGTTTGGGGCATACCCTAAACCCTAAGCCGCTTTTTACGCCGATCCGAAGCCCTGCACCCTTAAGCCCGCAAGCCCTAAGCCATGTATCATGCGCCTAGCTAAAGCCCTTATGAAAATCCTGCAAACCCTCAACCCTAAGCTATTCTAAGATTCTAAGTCTTTAAGATGAAACCCTTCTTAATCCTGCAAAGCCCTATAAACCCCAAACCATGAAAGGCTGTACAAAAGTAGCTTTCAAAAAGTTCTCAATCCTTAAGATGAAACCCTGCAAGCCCCTCTTGTTTTGCGAAGCCCGGAAGATCGAACCCTAAACCCTACCTTAACCTACCAAACCTACAAAAAAGTAGGGTCCCTATAAATTCCATATTAGGGTTTATAATAGGAACCTACAAAAAAGTAGGCTTTGGTAGGTTAAGGCGGTTAAGGTAAACCCTAAACCCTTGCGAAGCCCGGAAGATCGAGCTGGGGGTTCCGGGGTCTTCAGTGTCGAACTTTCCAGACCCCGGAGAGGATCCAAAGGGGGGGTGCTGCAAAGTACCCTTTAGTAGTGATATAGGGGCCTCAAGAATTACCTATGCTATTTTGGGGGTTCCTTATTGTAGTTATTGTAGAATGTACCCCGCAACCCCATTTTAAGTATTACGGCCCCCGTACTACCGTTTAGTAGTATTTGGTTCCAAATCAGGGGTTTTGCCTTCTAGATTCTCCCGGGGCTCTGGGCCACCATCAGGACGGTAGACATTCCCATAGGTCCGAAAGACCTATGTAGTAGAAAGTAGGGCCGCTATAGTAGGAATCAGTACTGTGGTTTGGGTAAGAATCCCCCCTTATAGGTACTTCTCTTGATGGACAAAATCCTGCATTACCCATTATAAGGAATATACCATAATTCCCATAGTTTCGAGTCCTTAAGGTCATGCAGGATTTTGTCCATCAACATTTAGGACCCTCTGGGATTGTGGTATTGCGACCTCTGGAACCGCTCAAACCAGAGCCCATTGTTGCTCGGGACTTGAATTATACCCTAAACCCTGCTACAGTAAATCCCTTCAAGTTGGAAACCGGATAAAGGCCAAATAGTGCTGGGATTCCCTCTACAGTACTCTTAAGGATTGAGGCTATTGGGTTTCCAACTTTTAGGCTTCTACTGTAACCCGAAGCAATAAAGAGGGTTTGGGGTTCTCTACATATGTGGCAGATTTGAGAAGTATGAGTCTTCGAACTTATCGTGCCAAAAGTTGCACGGTGCGCAAGCCCTGCCCAGACGTCCAAGTACCCAGCTAAATCCTAAACCCTAAACCCTAAGCCCCGGAACAGGAGTTGCAAAGACCTTGGTGGGCTTCCCAAAGGCTTTATAGGGTTTGAGGAGGGGCCAAGTAATTATGTACCCAACTGGAGGGGAGACGGGTTTTGTAAGAGACCGCGATGAAGAGTGTCTAATGCTTGTGTTTTTGTATGTTTTTCATGACATGAGAGGCCAATACAGGCTCCACATACTACACTCTGAATGGTTGGTGCCACAGTTCTATAATAGTTACCTCAACCCTAAAATAACTTAACTTTTGAGGGCTCTTCATTATGTTTCCCTTATGTAAGTCCGCAAAAAGGTAGCATTTCTTTATAGGGTCCAGGTAGACTTTAGGTTACGTCATATGCCTTAAGTCCGCAACACTCAACCAGCCTTGGGCACTGCAATCTTTGGCAGTGAAGGAGATACGTAAGTACATCTACAAGTTCAAGAGCCGTTGAAGATGCAGCTATTTGGGTTGAAGTTTGGGCGTCTTGAGTTAGGGTTGCCGTATATCATCTTAAGTCTACCCAATAACCCTACATGCCCTAAGGCCTAACCGTAGTCGTGTAGAGTTGATGTCTTGAGAGTTAGCTCCTATCTAGACTGCACAGGCTAATTCATACTTTCACAGGCTTGCTACGTCCTCCAGTTATAGTTTTCTTGAAGAACACGAAGATACACGAAGATTGGCACCCGTACTGATACCCTAAGGCCCCAGATAGCCCAACAGCCAGCGTAAAGCCTTGAACCCAATCCCTAAACCCCAAGACCCGCAGCCTTACTTGTAGCTCACACCCTACCCCTTTTTTGGGATACCTAGTTTAATGGTTAGGATCTGGTGTATATGTAGATACACTGACAAAGGGGTAGGGTATGAGCCTGCAGGTAAACCCTAAAGTTCTGAACCCTTAGGTTTAGGGTTTAGGGTTTAGGCTTGCGCAGGAGTACATCGGCGAGGAAGGATTCTGGGGCATTTTCGTCGCGATCGGCATCGTCGGTGGCTGGGCTCGAGTTAGCTGTAGCAACTAGGCCAGTTGCACACTACCCAGCTTTTTCTTGATGGGTGGGTTCTCCAAACTTCTTGCTAGTCTACGGCCGAGCTCTAAAGGCTAGGTTGTAAATCACCCATTATACAAGCCCCTGAAATCTGTTGAAGGGTTCCCGAGCTCTTATAAATAGGTTTGCAAAACTCTTAAAGGGCCCTTTCGCCGTATGAAACCTTGGTGAAACTCAGAACAAAAGTCCTCAGCTCTTCAGCCCTGAACCTGCAACCCTGAACCAATAATTCCTTAAGCCCCATAAACCCTTAAGACCTTTCTAAAAGCTCCGGACGGAACCCGTAAAGGAGCCCTCAAACCCTTTCTACCCACCCTAAACCCTAAACCCTAAACCCTTTCTACCCTGAACCCGCAGCCTCTCGAGCCCGATCTTGAGGGTTTAGGGTTTAGGGGTTTAGGGTTTAGGGATATTTCTGAAGCCCTGCACTCGAGCCTAAATCCTGAAGCCCTGAACCCGTAAACCCGAAGCCCTGGACCCTAACCCTCGATGGCCATAGTACCTTTGTCGTTTGTTGCACCCTTATTACTGTTATTTTGTAGGCTCCAACTGCAAGTATCAGAGCCCCAATGAAGAACCCGTTTAGGGTACTTAAAAGTCTACTTAGGTCCCCATAGTACCCTCAAGCCCAACAGCCCTAAACCCTGAACCTCGAGCTTCAAAACACTGAAACCCTAAGCCAAAACCTTAAGCCCCTCATCCGCCCCAAAACCCTAAACCCCAAGCCCTTATGGAACCCTTAACCCTAAGACCTAAACCTAGAACCCTTTAAGGAACCCTTTTAAAGAACCCTTTAAGGAACCCTGTAAGGAACCCTTGAAAGAACCCTTTAAGGAACCCCACCTCACCCCTTCTTCCCTGGAGAAGGTCTGCGCTTTGCGGTTCTTTTCATCTTCCAGTGGCAGTGAGCTGCTGCCTCCTGGCTTTCGACTACAACTGGGCATTCTTCTGGTTGGCTCTTAGGACTTTAACTTTTTGGGTTTCTGTATGAACTACAATAAGGAGGCTAAAAGTTTAACTTTTAGGAGGGGTTCAGAAGACAGCCAAGATAAGGCGGCCATAAGGGTGGTACTATTTGAGTCTAGGGTTCAGGTTCCAGGGTTTAGTAGGGTTTAAGGTTTGAGAGTTGGGGGGTCCTGGGGTTCAGGGTTGAGGTTTTAGGGTTTAAGGCCTTAGGGTTTCGGGCTTAGCCAGGGTTTAAAGTTCACAGATTCACGAGGATTTCATTCAGATATGATTTGTCGGATGGACTCAGATATGCTTTATCAAGGTTGAGGGTTTAGGGCTCGAGGGCTCTAGAGGGTTCTCGAGGGTGTTGTGAAGGCTTTGGTAAGGGTGGTGTGGAGTTGAGATACGGTTGATGGACAAAATCCTGCATGACCCTAAGGACCCTAAACTATGGGAATTATGGTATATTCCTTATAATGGGTAATGCAGGATTTTGTCCATCAACAGTATCATGTAGACCCCTGTTTAACAGCTCCTCCTTTTCTCCAGGGCCTTAGTTTTAGGATCCCTGTCAATATCTTAAGTCTAAGCCATTTACAGGTGGGTAGTTACTAGGTGGGTAGTTTCCCATAAGCCTACCATACCACTCCTATAAGGTAAAGGGGGTCTTATGGGAGTACTATGGAAGAAGAACTACCCACCTGTAAGGGGCTTCTATTAAGCTTGGTGTTTGGCATGGCATGGCGTGCTTTGAATCCCGAAGCTGTCTCAGGAAACATGCGCTGGAGGTGCGGAAGTGAGCTGCTAAGCAGCGACGGACCCGCACGCTTCCAAAGATGCTTAGTTCCCCAACACCTGACCTTTAGCTTAGTAAACCCTAAACCCTAAACCCTGGCTTAGTAGTTTTCGGGGAGTATGTAATTACTACCCTAAGACTCCTGGACCCTCGTAGTGAGATCCCAAACCGTAGCCCCCAAAGCCCAAAGCCTCCTCCAGAAAGCCCATGACCCCTTTGGGAGCCTTAGCCCTAAACCCTATATATACCCTAAACCCTATATAAACCCTAAACCTTACAGATCCCTTTGAAGGAACCCTTATAGATCCCTTTGGGAGCCTTAGGGCAGGTACTGGTACCGAAAGGGCCCTAAGGGTGCTATTTTAGAGTGTTAGCCAAAAGATGCGTAGCACAAGGGTCTTCGAGCCTAGGATGTCACGAAGCTTAGTAGGACGAAATGGATTTTAAAATACTTAGACATACTGGGGCCTTTAAATCCTAGCGTTCTCTGTAAGGGTACCTTTAGTGGGGTTCCTTTATGGGACCTACAGGGTTTTAGGGTGTGTCCACTAAGACTTTACTTCCTTAATCCGTAAATCCTATCCCCTATAGGACGTCAACCCACCAAGGGCCATGAAACCCTGAACCCCAAAGCCATAAACCCCCTAGAACCCCCCACATAGGACACCTTCTAGATCCAATCATGGCCTGGTCAATGACTCGATGCATCCTGATAAACAGGAAAAGCCCGAATACTACACCCAAGCTTGTCCATGATTCAGTTATACTGACAGACACAAAAGGCCGAAATGCTACACCCCTAACGAACCCAGCAGTGGGGACAAGACTCCACCAGTCCTTTTTTGAACAATCAGCAGGAAACATGCCTATGTTTCACAAGCCTGCCTCTTCAGGCCAGGGAAGGCGGTGGCGTTTCACGGCTTAGGGATTTTCCCGTCTTAAGGTAAGGTTTAGGGGTGTTATGATTCAGACTTCGGGGGTTTAGGGTTTACGGTGTAGGTTTTTGGCATGTTAGTGTCCTCGTGTTTTGCGTCGCAATAAAACGCCGGCAACCACTGCTCAACGCTGAGCACCAGACCTACACCAGAAACTCCCTAAACCCGAAACCCTAAACCCGAAACTCCCGAAACCCTAAACCCTAACCAATAAACCTCAACATCCGCCTTGATCTTCTCCAGTGTCCGATACGACGAGACATTAAAGGTGAAGGCTGTTTTCTAGAAGCCTGAAAAATACCATTCCTGAAAGCCAGAGGGCTCATGATTATGTGATTATACTTACTAGTTTCCCGGTTCCCCAGTAGTACCTTTTTGCCCGTTTTCTTTTTGGGCTCCACTTTTTTAAGCAGAAAGAATATTAGGAGCAAGGGTACCCTTATTATGAAGGGGCCCCTGGGTTTGGCCTTAAACTATGAGTCCTTAGAGCCTAAGGTGTTAATGTGTTTTTTTTTTGGGGGGGGGGGGGGGGGTTGTATACCGTTTTCATATGGGCGGTTGTCAAAACTATGGTCCCTTTTGTGGGTACTCTATATATTCGGTGCCGTAATATATTAAGGACCCAGAAAGAGACCATAATTTTGACAACCACCCATATGATAGGAGGTTTTGGGGTTTAGCGTTTTTGGAGAAGACCCCCGGGTTTAGGGGTTAGGGTTTAGGGTCGAGGATGCCGGTGTTTGACCCTGTACTTCTAGCCAAGACAGTCCAATCACCAGCAGTTGGAAGCAAAGAGAGGATTGACGGTTTAGGCCATGGGATTCAGGGGACAGTTTTTTGAATAGGCGCCCGTAAAGACTAGTGTAGAAGCCTATATAATACATGATTGCCTTGCCAATTTGGTTCCTTATTAGAGCTATATACTATAAAGAGGCTTGAAACCCCATTGTAATAATTAAGGCCCCTACACTACCACGGAGACGGTTTGGGGATGCGCGAGGGTTTGCCCCCAGGTTCCATATACTTTCATATACTTTCGGGAGAGAGACCCCTATGGCTCTGCTCTGAAGACACCCAGGACTTTTAGGTAAGGTACTTGGAGGGTCGGGGAGCTTTGTAATTAGTCATTAGTCATTTCGTAGACTTATAAGTATCATAACCCCTGTTAGGATCCGACTTTCTGCGCTTATTTCTTTTTTGCCTACTCAGCTCAGTACGTGTGTAGGGTAGGGCTTGCAGGGGTACAGTCTAGACTGTGAGTTCCTTCTCGTGGTTCCCATACAGCAGTTGGTTTGCAGCAGAACCTAGACCTAAAAAGGGTTTAGGATTTAGGTTCTGCGGGGTTCGCCTGAAGAAGGACAGGAATTAACAGTTTAAGCAGTGGTGCACCCGGCGGCTTGTCAAATCACAGCCCCCGAGCCCAAGCCACAGGAAGAAACTCCGCTCCTAATACCCTAATCCCCAAACCTCAAACCCCTAAACCCTTAAACTTTAGACCCATTCATCTAAGCCCTAAAACCCCAAATCCGTGCAACACCCACTGTTCCGCAAGAAGAGCACAAGCCCAAAGCCCTGAACCCTCGGCCGCTCTCTCCGAGCACTGTTCTGATACAACTCCAAAAGGTTCCGGGGTCATACGGTTGATGATACATATCCTGCATTACCCTAACGACCCTACACTATGGGAATTATGGTACATTCCTTATTCTGGGTAATGCAGGCATTATCTCATCAACCCTATTATTAGGGTTTAGTGTTTATGGTTTCGGGGTCTCGGGTTTATCGATGTTTTTCATACACGTGCAAAGGTTGGGGGCTTAGGGCTGGTTTTAAGGTTTTGGAAGGGTCCTATAAGGGGCTAGGGTTCATCTAAGGGTTCTATAGCTAAGGGTTCTATAGGGGCACGATAATTTCTAGGGTTTAGGAGTTTGGGTCTCATAAAGTTTAGGCTTTACTTGGGGATCCAACAAACCTAATGTGTTAAGGGTTAAGCCCTATGCCCTAAACCTAAACCCCTAAACCCTAAATTAAACCCTATCCCCTAAACCCTAAACCCTAAACCCTATCCCCTAAACCCTAAACCCTATCCCCATAATCAACGGGGTCATAGTCACTATGTTGAAGGGTTGGGAGCTAGAGGAAGAAGCCATGGTGCAGTCAGGTTTCGGTTTTGGGTTGAGGGTTTGGGGTTAGCGCTTAGGGTTTAGGGGAGGAGGGATCATATTGCGGTAAGGTTATACAGAGCTGTGAGGCGATATAGCTTCGACTTTTTCAGACCTTTTGGCTTATGCATTTAGGGTCTAGTTTCTTGGTGTTAGTGCTTAGGAGAACATTGTTATTGATGGACGAAGTCTGTCACGAACCATTCGAACATGGCAGAATTTCCAGTGCTAGCGCTTAGATTTCTAGCGGTGATTTCGAGGGATCTGAGTTCCTCGTTTTGACGAACAGGGAGCCTGACGCGTTCTTCTCGCCCTAAACCCTAAACTCCAGCGCTCAAACGCTCACCCCAGCTGTCATCCATAGTCGCTTGGGAGCTGCCACTCGTATGCAGTCTCACCGTTCTGCCATGTTACGGCAGTTTGAATGTGATTAGGAGTCCTGACCCTAAACCCGAAGCCTAAACCCTAAACCCAAATCCGGAACCCTACACCCTAAACCCTAAGTAAGCCCTGCAAGAAAGCCTTGACCTGATTTGAACAAAAGCGCAGTCCCGTCGGCAAGAGTTCGACCGTTTCAGGCTGCAGACATTCTCCGACAGCTCGGTAGTTTTTCCAAGTGCGGGTGTTCACTAGGAGTGGTTTGTTCATGTTGCGACTAGCGTTTACTGTTGAGGGGTTTAGGGGTTTACAGTTCTTACTGGCCCTTGCTTGGTTCTTCTATCGACGCGGAGCAGAAGAAGAGAGGACTCTATTCCACGAGCACAACAATTCCAGAGAGCCCAATACCCCTTAGTTCAGGAATATACCTTAAATCATTAGGGGTTCATATTATGATTTTAAGCTATATTCCTTAATTAAGGGGTATAAGAATCCCCTGAACCCCAAACCCTATACATCCCTTAAAGGAACCCTTAAGGGATCTATATTCCTTAATTAAGGGGTATTGGGCTCTCTGAGAGTTTGCTATTTTTAGCTTAGGGTCCCCTTATTTAAAACCCAATAGTAGGAACAGCTACTCAGCGAACATAGCTCTTTCTCAGGAACCTAGAACAAGTTTGTGTCCAGGAGGTCACAAGAAAGATTTCAGCCCTGAGCTGTCCCTCAGTCCTCCCAGCACCCCCCCAATGATCCTTTAAGGGAGCCCTTATGGTCCTTAATCGCGGTATTTAGGGCATATTAGAGGGTAGTTGGGGGGTCTAAGCTAAGAGTCAGCTCTGCAGAATGTAAGGATGGATTTTGGGAGCATGTGTAGGGTGCTTGCGGGAAAATGGTGAGTTTAAACCGGGGGTGCCTCGTCTCGTTGGTTTGCAATGAAGCGAGAACTCTCACTTCTCCCGGCTCATGGACACAATCCGCAACGCCTTAAGTACCCTGGACTGTTCAGGGCTTACGGTTTATGAACCCTAAACCCTACCTTAACCCTGAAGAACCTACCTTTTTAGGGCTCCTTATTTCCTTATATAAGTCCTAAAAAGGGTAGGTTCTTCAGGGTTAAGGTAAACTGTAAACCCTATGCCCTAAACTATGGGAGATACGGGTTTGTTGCCCATCATGCAAACGCCGGAGCATGTCGGCAGCAGCAACAACAACATCAAAATCTAAAGTCATCAATGATATGAGTATAAAATGGACCTTAATCCCAAACCCGTACATCCTAAGCCGAAGCCCCAAACCCTGTAAGCTTCTAAACCTGGGCTTCGGAGTACCATACTTTAATACTTTCTTTCCTTAATGGAACCCTTATGAAATAAAAGTTTATACTTTTTTCTCCCTGGTTACTTAAAAGCCCAGAAACGCACAGAGCTAGAGCCTTCCTGCCCAATTGACCCCTGTGAAGAAATTTCGCCGTGGAAGCAGATCTTCAGCTGCTGGCCACAGCTGTGGTTCCTTAACCAACGCTATGCGGCTTTATTTGATAAGCTCCTATGTTTTAGGAGTGATATCTAAAATTCCTATTTATGCCGTCAACTCGTGGACAGCTCTCAACCTTAAACATGAATGTGTCTTAGTATACCTATCAGTCCCTCTGATATTATGCCACGGGGTATCATCCCACAACCCTATTGCGCGAGGATGGAGGTCTTCAGGGGCCGCAATTTGCCGGAAGCATAATCCCAGAGGGTCCAAATACACTACCAGTATGGAATTAGGCCCTAAAAGACCATACCCATTATGGTTTGGGGACCTAATTCCATAATAGTAGTGTATATTATTACCCTCTGGGAATTAGGGTCGCCCGGTGGGTGTTGTTTTTCCCTTTTGGTAATCTTAGCTCCCTTGCAACACTACGAAGCACCAAAAAGGGAACCCTTTGAATTTCCTAGTACGGGGATTATTCATGAGGCCCTGAACCCAAAGAAACCTTCTCCAATATGGGGCCGTAAGAAATTAATACCGAGTGTTAGGGAATACCATTGCGTATGTGTCGTGGAGACTAAGTATAAGGGGATACTATTGTCCCCTCCTATATCAGCACGTTTTTGGAAGAGCCCTAGCCTTAAATACCATTCTGTAGGGTTTGTGGCCACAGGTAAATCCTGTATGAGAGCATGTTTCGGAAGAAGGGCCACACGCCAAGCCACTTGCAGCTTCCTCCCAGAGGCACGCAGCGCTCGATCTCAGAGTGCGAAAGGACAGGCTTTTGGGTTTGATATGAAGTGGGGTTTCAGAATTAGGTAGTACTACCTGTAGCCCCAAACCCTACAACATAGTGACATAGTAGGTCATGGCCCCGTAATTATCGCCGTACCTAGAGGCTCATACCCTACCCCTTTTTAAAGCGCCTACTTTTTAAGATAACAGATCCTAACCATATAACTAGGTATCCTAAAAAAGGGTGGGGTATGAGCCTCTAGGTAATTATAGTGTCCCTTAAAACTGTAGGTTTTTGGATCCCCAGGGAGGGTCTCGGTTGAGGTCTGTTTTAGGTGTTCGGGCTTTTGGTGGACAAAATCAAAAGCCTCAAGCATTGTACATTGCCCCTAAACCCTAAACCCTAAACCCTAAACCCTACCTGGTTTAGAGGATTTAGGGGTTTAGGGTTTAGGAATTACGGCTCAGGGTTGAGGTTTAGGGTGTCTTCTAGGGTTCCTTTATTACCCCAAGGGTCCAAGCACCTAATAATCATAGACTCTCCAAAATCCTAACCTACATAACTACTTTTCCTAAAACCAAGTACCGACCTTTGGGGTTAGGGATAAGGATAAGGGTTTAGGGTTTAGAGTTTAGGGTTTAGGATAAGGATAAGGGTTTAGGGTCTAGGGCTTGTTACCAGCCCGGCCTGGATAACTCGTGGTTGCATACCTTTATGTGGCCGTAAGAACTACAGCGACAGCGCCGGTTAGGAAACAGCTATTTTTCGTGAGGGGGGCTCGATCTCATATTTTTGAAGCGCACCTTTTGTAGCAACAAAACGTTTCGGGATTTGAGGGTACCCTGGATTTCTTAACCCAAATTTCTACGGCAGCAAATATAAAACAAATTCAAGAAATGAGAGCACAGGAGGATTCGGGTCCGCAGCATCTTCCGTTCCAGCTCATGTGCTTATCCACTCGGGCATGGCATCCTTCAGACTCCTGAAACGCCATCATATCCATCCCATATTTTACCCAGCTTGTAATCGGCCCTTACCAGAACCCCCCAAAATAAGAAATCGAGCCCCTCAATTTCTTAAATTTAAGAAATCGAGCCCCTCAATTTCTTATTTTGGTGTTTTTCCAATATGGCAAAGCTTAGCTTGAGCCCTGATTAAGCCCTTACAACGCCTTCTACTCCCTTAGTTTCTTGGTTTCCTTTTTTGTGCGAACAACACCAGCGATGACAAACTGAGAAAGAGCAAAATAAGAAATTGGCACGCCGAGTCCAGGGTACCCTGTTTTTGTGTCGCACGGCTGTCCGAGGGGCTCAATTTCTTAAACCAATGATTTCTCAAGCAGTGCTGTTGCTGTACAATATCGTACTGGGCCGGTACTGGTGTACTAGTACCCTTTTGCCCTTTCTATTTTGTTGCCCCCTTATTACAGCCGAATAGTAGGAACAAGGGTACCGTTGTTATAAAGGGGCTTCTCAGGAACTTAGGGTAGTATACTATACTAGAATGGAAGTAAGGTTCCCAGGAACAGCATCACCAATAATAACTAGAATATGGTACTGGGGTAGTATACTACCAGAGTTGAAGTGCAACCCTAGGCCCCTAAATCCTGAACCCCCAGACTCTGCGAGCTGCAAGTACTGCACTGTCTAAGCATTGAACCTAGCACCTCAGCTAACCTCATTTCTAGCCTGGATACCCTCTCATAAGGTTCTATGATAGGGTACTTGAGGATGAGCCTAAACCAGCCTAAACCTCAGAAGCCGTAAGCCTTTTAACCCTGAGCCATAGACCCCTAACCCCTAAACACTTTTAAAACCCTAAACCCCTAAACCCTCTACCGGTAAACCAAAACCCTAAATCCTAAATCCCCAGACACTAAACTTTTAAAACCCTATAAACCCTCAACCCCTAAACCCTAGACTTTAAAACCCTAAACACTAAACCCCCTAAACCCCTAAACCCTAAGCCTTATAGATCCCTTTATTATAAAGGAACCCTTATGGATCCCCTTATAAGGAACCTTAAACACTTTTAAAACCCCAAGCCCCTAAACCCTAAACATTTCAAAACTATAGTAGAAGCCAGAAAGTTGGAACATCAATATCCTCATGCCCTTAAGGTACAGTATAGGGGATCCTAGCACAAATCCTCCTAAACCCATGTTCCAACTTTCTGGGGTTCACTGTAGAGTTTAGATACTTTAATACTTTTTTCTTAAAGGAACCCTTATGAAATACAAGTTTATACTTTTTTCTCCCTGGTTACTTAAAAGCCCAGTAAACCACATATTATATAACTACCCCAGTAACCTACCACTTAGGTAACTGGATCCCTAAAGTAAATCTATGTTCCAACTTTCTGGGGTTCACTGTAAACCCTATAAACCCTTAGCTTCCCGGCCAAGGCCAGCGTGCTTAGGCACGATTTCAGGGCGGCTTCGGACCTTTGGTCGTGGTTTGGGTTTACGGTTTAGGGTTTAGGGGTTTAGGGTTAGGGGTTTAGGGTTTAGGGTTCCTTTAAAGGTATCTATCCTTATGGTGGTTTTCGGGACCTAATTCCATTATGGTAGTATGTATGGAGCCTCTGGGTTTTGCAAGGATGTTGTTGCCCAGACTTGCCCAAGTAATTCTCTGTGTGAGGCAGATCTTGTTTTGGGATTTTGGTGAGTTTGTATAGGGCTCATTTGGAGTATTGGGCGGTGCATGTATGTGTTGTTGTTCTGGTAATTAAAATAGTGGAAAGCGCTGTATAGTAACTTTTTCACTTGGTTTCGGTTGCTATCATAGGGATTTTTTGTCTCGTGGCTTTTGGATTTGTGGGTTTAGGGGTTTATGGTTAAGCCGGTTAAGCGCCTCAGAAAACAAGAGACCCCGTATTGGCAGGATGCCTCATCGGTTGCGGCATATAGGATTGAGGCCTCTACCCAAACTAGTAGGACCCCTATTACAAGTGCCATGAAGAACAACACCACATAGGCAAGAAACTGTGGAGTACTGGGTAGCGTCTGAGCATCTTCTTTATTTGTGCCCGTGAAACTCTTAAGGGTTCGAGTGGTTTCGTTGTCTCACTATAAGCTATACTGTTTTTTTAGTGTGTTCCTGGTAGGTTTATGATATATGTTCCTATATATGTGTATGTACTCATTGATCTACGCACTTGCTTTTGTGGTTACATGTATATGTAGAATCACGCGATGTATTTGTACATACACATTATATACAAGCTTACCTTCTATGGGAAGGAAAGGGGGGCCCAAAGACAATCATCTAGAGACCGCTAAAGGGTTTGAGCTCTTAGAGCTTCTTCTCAACTCTCAAACTGCCACCATTTAGGGTGTAGGTTTAGGGTTTAGGGTTTAGGGTAGGTTTAGGGGAGCATGGCAACGAGGGCAGGGCTCGGAGGAATCTTCCGACCAACTTTGAGCTTCGAAACAGCAGAAAGCGACTTTTGACCCCTTTCGCTTAAGAAATAGGTAGACTATACTAGCATAGATATGAAGACGAACACCTTAGTGAAGTGCTGAAAGCTCCAGCCCTCAAGCACAGGCCGCGTGGCTCCGTGGCATCTGCCTATGGCAGCTAAACGCGGAAAATGTGCTAAGCTGCGCAGCCCACAACGCACCTGTTGAGTAAGGGTCGGACATACCCTTTATATAGGGCTTCGTCTTACGATAGAACGGTTGTTGGCAAGGCCCTTTGTCAGAGTAGCGTTGAAGCCCCACTTATATAATTAATTCCAGCTTGACTTCTTGCCAGAGATGTGCAGTGTGCGGCAGACCTTTAGGCGGCGCCCTGTTCAATCGATATGTATACCACCGTTATGGAAGTAGGCCCCCAGAAAACAGCTCAATAGTCGTTGGTTTTGGAGGCCTTATGTGCATGACTCTTAGAGCAAGCGCCCCAGCTAAGATCACCCTAAACCGCTAAATCCCCTGGACTTCGAGCTGGGTGCTTGGGTTTCCAAGGCTTGGGGTGTTGGATTCAAGCTTTGAGGCTTAGGTCCCCGTACGACCCCCTACTCTAGCTTGAATAGCCAGCATGCCGGCGCTACGAAATTGTCTAGGTAGGGCTTCGGGACATTGTATATTTTCCCTTATTGGGCTTAAGAGGATCTTATTTACTAATATTTTTCAAAAGCTTTAAACGCCCCACCAAGTTGTGCTTGGAGGAGTGGGGTCTGGAGCTTCGCGCGTTCGCCTCGTCGTTTCCTGGCCCACGGTGACAGCATGAGAGCGAAGCCCTATCATGGAGGAGTAGACAAAGCCAGGCTACATCCAAGCTGCGAGGTATGAGAAAAGCTCAGAAACATTTGGGAATCAATCTGTCATATTCCTCAGATGAGACTTTGGGGTTGTAGCTTTGCGGGCTCGGTGCTACATTAAGCATGACAGATCGTCCTGCAAGCACGAAGAAAAGGTGCATACCAAGTTTACCTAGTAGTAGAGTAGGTAACCTTTAACCTTTTGGGGTAGTATAATCCCTATATAATCCTTAAATTATGAAAAAGGTTAACGTTTGGTTCCCCATGATACCCGACAAGTAGGAAACCGACACTGCCACGAACTTTTCATCACCAGACTTCAAACTTCTCCAAGCTTAGCACTAGCTATAGGGTAGTTGTCAAAATTATGGTCCCTTTTGGGGTACCCTAAATAATAGGTGGCGTATTATATTAGGGACCCAAAAAGGGACCATAATTTTGACAACCACTCACTAGAGTTTGCAGGTACGCCAGAACGAGAGTAGGTTAAGCCACTTTAGGGTAGAAGGATCCAGGGAGTGCATGTAGGGCGGCAACCGTGAGATCTTCGTTTGCGGCCCCGGGGGCTCTCTTGACCCGGGTTGTGGTTCAGGATTTCAGGGGTTTAGGGTTTTGGGATTCAGGATTTTTGGGGTTTAGGGTTTTAGGGGTTCAGAATTTGAGGGGATTAGGGTTCAGGAATTTAGGGGTTTGGGGTTTTGGGGTCAGGATTTGAGAAGTTTCTGGTTTAGGGTTCAGGATTTTGGAGGGTTGTTGTTCTGGAGTACCATACTGTAATGCTGTTTTGGAGACTTGTTAATTACTTCAAGGAGCCATCATGAACTAAAGTGCATACTTTGTTTTGCTTCGAGGCCCATGGAAAGGGTTCTGGTTCAGTATTTAGGTTGTCGCGTGGGTGTCCCAGGATTAGCTTTGTTGTGTTTTAGTAGCATGTCGAAGGGTTGAGGGTTAGGGATCCGAAAACCCTAGCTATGCCCTGAAACCCCCTCCAGCCTAAATCCCTAAACCGCTCCTATTACATGCCCATGACTGTTTGGTAGAGCTTTGGGGATCTTCACAGCCGAAGCCTCGACTGCAACTCCACATCCCAAAAGCAATTCTAAATACAACAAGCCCTAATGCTACCTAAACATGTACACCCAAAGGCTTAAAATTTCAATCAGAGCTCAAACCCGAAGTTGAGCATCCAACCCTAAACCCGAAACCCTAAACCCTAAACCCTAACTAAATCCCCAAAGCCCGGAGAAGCCCAAAAGGCCCGAACAAAACCCTAGTCGACCGTGACAGAATCAAGGGGCCGACTTAGTTGGCCACAGTCTTCCTTTCGAATCCGCATGTAGTATCACCAAAAAGCTCGCATCCCGATTCTACTGATTAGCATCCTTATAAGACCCTTAGAGAGCCCTTCTATAAAGGAACCCTCATAGCAACCCTTGTAGGAAACCTACTTTCATCATTATGAGGCCCGAAGCCCTAATCCCCAAACCCTTCGCTGAACCCTGGAACCCAAATTAAACCCTAGACCCCAAACTAAGCCCTAACCGCCAAAATCCTAAACCCTAAACCCTAAACCGTCCTAACCGCCAAAATTCTCAACGTTTTTTTTTCTGAGCTCTTCCGAGGTCTCTTCTGCAGAAGGCGGACCCTGGCTAGGGACACGTGGATCTCAGATATCCCCAGAGCATGTTCCGCGTTGAGGGTCGTGTTCTTTTTGTTGGAGGGAGGTTTTTTAGGAGTCTCTTGTGTTTACGGTGTGTGTGGGTGTGTGTGTCTGGAGTTTTTTTTTGTGTGTGTGTGTGTAACAATTCCAGCTAGAAGGCCGATCATTTGAAGTATAGTGGGTGGGACCTGCCCTAAGGCTCCTGGACCATGGTAGTGAGATCCCAAACAATAGCCCCCAAGCCCACACCCTCCTCCAGAAAGCCCATGACCCCTTTTGGGAGCCTTAGGGTAAATCCTAAACCCCAAAACCCTCTATATATATATATACCCTAAACCCTATATAAACCCTAAACTCTAAACCCTTATAGATCCCTTTGAAGGAACCCTTGTAGATCCCTTTGGGAGCCTTAGGCTGAGGCATTAATCCTTTACTACTTTGGGGTGTAGGGCTTGGGGTTTGGGGGCTTAGGGGTCTTCAGAGGGGTCTCCAGAGTTGAAGATTTGGAGGGTTTAGGGTTTGGGGGTTAGAGTTTAGTATTTAGGGGTTTAGGGATTTAGGGTTTAGGGGTTTAGGGGTTAGAGTTTAGTATTTAGGGGTTTAGGGATTTAGGGTTTAGGGGTTTAGGGGTTAGAGTTTAGTATTTAGGGGTTTAGGGATTTAGGGTTTAGGGGTTTGGGGGTTAGAGTTTAGTATTTAGGGGTTTAGGGGTTTAGGGTTTAGGGGTTTGGGGGTTGGAGTTTAGTATTTAGGGGTTTAGGGATTTAGGGTTTAGGGATTTAGGGTTTAGGGTTTGGGGGTTAGAGTTTAGTATTTAGGGGTTTAGGGATTTAGGGTTTAGGGGTTTAGGGGTTAGAGTTTAGTATTTAGGGGTTTAGGGATTTAGGGTTTAGGGGTTTGNAGGGGTTTAGGGGTTAGAGTTTAGTATTTAGGGGTTTAGGGATTTAGGGTTTAGGGGTTTGGGGGTTAGAGTTTAGTATTTAGGGGTTTAGGGATTTAGGGTTTAGGGGTTTAGGGGTTAGAGTTTAGTATTTAGGGGTTTAGGGGTTTAGGGTTTAGGTGTTTGGGGGTTAGAGTTTAGCATTTAGGGGTTTAGGGATTTAGGGTTTAGGGGTTTAGGGGTTAGAGTTTAGTATTTAGGGGTTTAGGGATTTAGGGTTTAGGGGTTTAGGGGTTAGAGTTTAGTATTTAGGGGTTTAGGGATTTAGGGTTTAGGGGTTTGGGGGTTAGAGTTTAGTATTTAGGGGTTTAGGGATTTAGGGTTTAGGGGTTTGGGGGTTAGAGTTTAGTATTTAGGGGTTTAGGGATTTAGGGTTTAGGGGTTTAGGGGTTTAGGGGTTAGAGTTTAGTATTTAGGGGTTTAGGGATTTAGGGTTTAGGGGTTTAGGGGTTTAGGGTTTAGGAAACCCTGAATCCCAAACATTTCAGGGTTTACCCATGCTCGCCAATGTCTTTTTTGTGCTACCAGGTGTGCTTGATCACCCGAGCCATAAACCTGCCTTGTCAATAGGAGAACTACAGTTGAAGACAATAGCTTGGTGTAGGCCATACTCGTTTAGGAGTTGACGATGTTGGTGGCTTCGCAGCAAGGACTCCCGCATATTCAGTCGCAAGAAATAATGGTATATAGGGATCGCCACTTAGAAAGGCTAACCCAAGAGCTGGTCGGGTTGGAGAAGCTTGACTTGGTAATTCTATGTTTCTGAGGGGCAGCAAGACGAAAGCTTCTTAACTCGAGGTTATAGAGCCGAAGGGGTTTGCTTGTTAGGTGTTTAGAGTGTTACAAGGTGTTGGTTCGGGGCATCGTCATAGAGTCTGCTTAACTGGGCTTTGGAGTACCATACTTTAATACTTTAAAGGAACCCTAAGGCCCTAAACCCCCAAACACCTAAACCCTAAACCCCTACCCCCTAAACCCCTAAACCCCCTAAGCCCTAAACCTTTGTAAGGAACCCTTATGGATCCCTTCTAGACCCCATCCCATTATAGAAACCCTTATACGCTCCCCTTAAAGGAAGCCTAGGGCCCTAAACTCTGGACCCCATCTCATGCGCCGAAGCCTCCTTTGGCCCACAGCGCGAAGCAATCTTGGCGACAGCCATCAGCCGGTGGCCGGCTGGAAGTTCATTCACTCTAGGGGCCTTAATAATTAGAACAGGGGTTCCTTCAAGGGTTTCGTTTAAAGGGGTCTATCAGGATTGCTATAAGGGGTACTATGGGGTTTAGTATAGGGGCTACTATAAGGGTTTAGTATAGGTGCCTCAATAATTACCTATACTATTATGGGGGTTCCTTATTGTAATTGCAGAATAAGCAGTATAAATTCAGGTATGTTTGTCCTTTCTGGATTTTGGAATAAGGTGTACTTAAGTCTTAGGGATTCGTAGATAGGGTTTAAGGTTGAGAGATTTGAACGTGTTTAGGGCTTTATGATTGTTGTTAGGTTCGTCTTAGGGTTTGGTGGAGGTGTCTGTTCAAAGAAAGGGGCTGCTTGTTATACATACTTCTTCTTCTACTACTACTACTACTTCTGCTACTACTTCTACTTCTTCTTCTACTACTACTACTACTACTACTAGGATCTTTAAACGTGTTCTTTCGGGGCAAGTGTTGAGATTGCAGCGTCTTAGTGCTACTGCAGACCCCTGATGAATCAACTCGCTTGCTTTAAGCAGGATTCTAATCCTGATACTGGTTCATAAACCCGGTGTCGAAACTCAGGGTTTTCAGCGCCCAAGTAACCCTAAACCCTAAACGACCCTAAACTCAAAGCCCTGCCTTAACCCCAAATCTCTTCCTACCTTCGTATGAACATGTGTAAGGAAACAACAGCAAATACCAACAAGGTCGGCTTTATAAGGAAATTTTAAACCAGAAGCCCTCGGCCTATCTTACACCAACCAACCTTAAAGGAGCCCTAAACAAAAGCTCTGTGCCCTAAGCTTGTGGGTTTACTGAAACTGAGGTTCAGGTTTCGACCTCGCTGCAAGGACGACGCTTGGCGGCAAGTCGGAATGGGAAGAAAGATAGTATAAAAGTCTGAATAAGGAATGGTTTAAGGTTTAGGGTTTCCACCTCAAGGGTGAATTACCAACAATTACTTACCGATGTCTTTCCTTCGGGTTCCTGGTTATAAGTGGACATGAGGCTTATCTTCCGTGTAGGAAGCTCAACTGCTAAACCTTCCTTAAACCCTCGACCCCATACCCATGGGCCCTGAATGGTTTCTCGCAATTTCTAGAAACTAGACCTAACTACTTCCTTATGAACCAAATGAACCTTAAACGTAGGGGTCCTATAACCTTTACACTATGATTCCCTGTGTGGTGTTTGAACCCTAGCCCTTGTAGTGTTCGTTTGGCCCTTGCGATGGCCTCCAAGGAACAACCTGCTTTAGCCATTGCACCGGTAGGAGGTGTGCTCGTCAGAAGGAGGCGTGAGCAGCTTCTACAGCTTCTTGGTATTAATACTTTCTTTTTTTAAATTTAATGTTTGCTATTATTGCTCTTATGATGATGATGATTATTGTTATTATTACTACTACTACTACTACCACTACCACTACCACTACCACTACCACTACCACTACCACTACCACTACCACTACCACTACTACTACTACTGCTACTGCTACTGCTACTGCTACGACTACTACTACTACTACTACTACTACTTCTACTACTACTACGATGATTACTATTATTACTATTATTATTACTATTATTACTATTATTACTATTATTACTATTATTACTATTATTACTATTATCACTACTATTACTATTATTACTGTTGCTATTATTGCTATTACTACCATTATTACTATAAGTATTGTTTGGGATCTCGGCTCGGGCGAACTTAAGCCCCGAAGCCCTGAATTCCTAAACTAAGCCCTGAATCCCAAACCTGGCCAAACCTAGACGTCCAGTTACCTACAGTGAACCCCTGGAGGTTGGAACATGGATTTAGGATGAGTAGTGCTGGGATCCCCTATACTCTGCCTTAAGGGCATGAGGATAACGATGTTCCAACTTTCTGGCTTCTACCGTAAATAGGGTTTAGGGTTTTAGGGTTTAGGGTTTAGGGTTGTAGGTTGCTAACCTTATTATATGTACCCCAGTAGCCTACTATTTAGGTAACTGGACACAGCAAACTCAGGTTGAAGTTTCGGGCATTGATTCTATGTGGATGGTCGAAGGTCTTAGTAAGTAGGGATCCTAACAGTCCTACTGGAGGGTCGTGGTATGTCTCACTGTATACACTACATACTTACTGAAACACCCTAAACCCTCAACCCTTGAAGCCCACAATCTTAAATCCGAAAACACTACCTCGTATGTCCCTCGACCCTCGAAGTAGGCGGATTTGGGATTGGGCGGGACCCTGACAAGTTGGAGACGCTGCTTTGCCTTGTGCAGTCTCATATTGGTACGGCTGATGGACAAAATCCTGCATGACCCTAAGGACCCTAAACTATGGGAATTATGGATAATGGGTAATGCAGATTTTGTCCATCAACAGCATTGGTAGTGTTTTGGGATTTGAGGGAGGGTTCAGGGTGTTTTGCGCTGGCCTTAAAGACTCCATGTATCTCCATAAATATAGACTTAGGCCCTAAAGTGGCCCGAAAGGGCTTCCTATATCCTTATAAAGGAGTGTGTAAGTAGCCTAGGATATCCGTATATAGTTCTGTCTCCCAGATGCTGATGCTGCGTTGTGAGCATTTGTCCGTATATACTGTTTAGATACATGGAGCCTTTAGCCCTATACACCTTAAAGCCCTCATAGAACCCTCATAGTAGACCGTTATACGGAACCGTTAAAGAAACCGTATAGCGTTTTTTATTTGAGCACCAGAAGCGAGAGCTTTGCTTTCCTTGGCCTTCCTGCAGCGTTTCGAGGTTACACTACTACCAGTGATGCTGGAACCAGCTGTACCATATGGGAAGTTTCAATTCTTAAATAAGGGATCCCATCTCAATACTACAGGGCTCTGGATACTTAGGATACTTAGCAACAGTGTCCCTGTATAGTGCCTGTACAACATACCCCGCATTGACTCCCCAGACCACCATTTAGTTTTCGAACAGCTTAACTATGCACAGTACATGCATGGACCACCGTAACTCAGGATAACATGCCTACCCATGGGCTCCATAGTAGTTTCTTTTTGGGATTACCTTCTAGAATTCGTTTTATGAACCCAAAAAGGAACTACCATGGAGCCTCTGGGTAGAGCTTCGAGCAGAGAGTTGATGAGGCCATGTGCCTCGGTGCCTTCGAAGTTCCCAACCGCGGTTCGCAGCTTACGCAGAGTGGGGCGCGATTTCTGTGGCAGCAAAACAATCGCCCCCCTCCCCCCACCTACCCGCACCAACAAGCAAGGAAAGCACTAGATCTTTGGCTGCTGCGTGTAGGGTTTGGGGTTGGGGTTTCCAGAAGGCAGCGGGGACCCAAATGCAAGGCCGGCTGCCTTTGGCCTCCAGACTAGATCAGGCGAGAGTGCAGGATGACTAGACACACCTATAGTCTCCATTGTAGTTCCTTTTTTGGCTAAACAGCTTTATGGTTAGGAACCTATAATATAGATTTTGGTTAACCAAAAAAAGGAACTACAATGGAGACTATAGGTAGTATGGAATCAACCTTAACCCTTAATCCTGGAGGACCTCTCTGTTCAAGGACGCTGACACGGGAATCATAGCTAGGAGCCCGGAAAAAGGTAGATCTTGTGGGTTAAGGAAGACTCCGTAACCTTCGAAGGCACTCCGAGCTTGCGGGTTCCAACAGCCGTAGTTACCGTCGCAGGTAATTACCGCAGGTCCTGAACTTAAGAAACATGCTACGAGACCCTCTGAAACCTAAACCCTAAACCCTATAAGCGCCATGTAGTCACTTCTCAGCAAGAGTCTCTTAACTAAACCCTGAAAGGAGCCCTAAATCCTTTACAGGAGCTCCTTTCGTTCTGAAGCCAAGAGCTTCGAAACCCTGGGCCCTAAACAATAAACCCTAAATGGACCCTAAAACCTAACCCTAAACACTAAAGCCTAAACACTAAACCCTAAAGCCTAACCCTGAACCCTAAACCCCAAAACCATTAAACCCCTAAACCTAAGCCGCCAAGGCGTGCTGGACATCAGCAAGCACCTGCCGCCGCTGCCGCCACAGCCGACGAAGGCGGAGAAGCCACGAACGGTTTGGGGTTCCTTTAAAGGGATCCATAATCGATCCAATGTAGGGTGCCTGTAATAGGATTCAGTATTATGATATGGGAAAGTATCCCCACAACGGTAATTGTTTAGGGCACTTTTGGGATAGTCACTATAGTCTCCGTTGCAGTTCCTTCTTCTTGATTTAGCAAGTTTCATACTTAGGATCCTTTAAGGTAACCCCAAAACGGAACTACACCCCTAAACCCTAAACCTCAAACCCGAAGCCCTCACCCCTAAACCCTATACCCTAATCCCTAATCCCTAAACCCTATAATCGCTTAAAGGAACCCCTAATCCCTAAACCCCTAATCCAACAAGCTCGCTTAAAGGAACCCCTAATCCCAAAACCCTAATCCCTAAATCCTAAGCCCTAAACCCTGTAGATCGCTTAAAGGAACCTGTTTTTAATCCTTTTGTGTACGTATATTAGTGTTCTACCTACGTTACTACGTTGGCTCAAGTGAACAAAAAGTCCGTGCGTTCTGCTGCTAACAATAGGTTATCAGCCGTAGCTTTGTACAGTCCTTTGGTAGTGCAATGGACCTCACAGCTCC